>PVHX01004786.1:0-120639 GCA_004024805.1 Geosciurus inauris | reverse complement strand
TTTTTTTTATGTAGAGACAGGGTCTCACTGAGTGGCTTAGCGCCTCACTGCTGCTGAGGCTGGCTTTGAACTCACGATTCTCCTGTCTCAGCCTCCCTAAGTGCTGGGATTACAGGCTTGAGCCACCGCGCCCGGCTTGAAGTAAATCTTTATATACCATCAACATATGTCCATAATGTAATGCCTTGTTTAAAAAAATCAGAAAGGGCAAGGGGTGATGGTGCACACCCATAATCCCAGCTACTAGGAAGGCTGAAGCAGGAGGATCATGAGTTCAAGGCTAGCTTCAGCAATTTAGGCCATAAGCAACTTAGTGAGCCCATGTGTCAAAATAAAAAATAAAAGGGCTGGGGATGTGGCTCAATGGTTAAGTATACCTGGGTTCAATCTTTGGTAGGTACCAAAAAAAAAAATTTAAAAGAGAGAGCCGAGAGTATGGCTCAGTGATAGCACATTTGCCTAGCATGTATAAGACCATAAGTTTGATCCCTAGCACCACAAATAAGTAAATAAATATAAAAAGGAGAATACAGGGCATCTTGGATGGCAAGAGTACATTTCCCTGCATGTGTTTATGTGATGTATCAAACACAGAGATGGATGGATGAATGGACAGATGGATGGATAGATATACACACAGATAAATAGATAATGTTAAAGGAAAATGAAAAAATGAATATCTACTACAATTACATCTGATTAAGGGAGAAGGGTAGGGAAGGAGGACTTCACTTTGTATACTTCCAAATTATTTGAATCTTTATGTAGACAATATGATAATAAACTCACTATTATTAAGAGGCAGTGGTCATGTGGACATTCAATTCCTGACTCCTTGATTTTCACTTCAGCCTTGCACCAAATGTCATCAGAAACACCAAGAAATGGTTGAGTGTAAAAGGGAAGACAGACCCTGTGAATTGAAAAAGAAACGGGGTAAAAACAAAGAAGCAAACAACCCCCCATATTCAGAGATAAATAGCCCTAACCTATACTATTATATTATTTGGAAACTTCTTAAGCATTATGACCTACAAAAGTCACTTATCAAAAACAAACATTCTTTAAGCTATTAAAACATAGTTTAGTTTGTTTTGGCACTTTGGGGTATTTCTTCCATTTCTAGGTTCTTTTTCCTTCCTAGACTCTTCTCTTCTGATTTTAATTTCCCTCTAGATACTTATTGTCTTAATTCATGTATGCTGCTATAATAAAATACTATAGACTGGATGTTATTTTGTCGTTTCTCCATACTATAAATTGAACCCAGGGAGGCTCTGCCACTGAGCGACATCCCCAGCCACTACCATTACCCTACTTTTTTTTTAATTAAAAATTTTTTTCAGACAGGTCTTGCTAAGTTGCCCAGGCTGGCCTCCAACTTGCAATCCTTTGGCCTCTGCCTCCTAAGGCACTGGGATTACAGGCGCCTACCAGCGTGCCTGCCTGGGTCATTTATAAAGAAGAGAGTTCTTACAGTTCTAGAGGCTGGGTAGTCCAAGATCAAGGTGCTGGCATTGGTGTCTTGTGAGAGCTGCTCTCTGCTTCCAGTATGGTGCTTGTTAATGTGTTCACGCATGGTGGAAGGCAGAAGAGAGCATGCCTTTCAACCTTGAGCTTTTCCAAGGGTAAGGATCCCATTCACAGGGGCAGATTCCTCATGACTGAATCACCTTCCAAAGGTCACATCTCTTAATACTGTTGCAGTGGAATTAAGGTTCAACATCAGTTCTCCAGGGCATACCATCATTCAAACAAGAGCACCTAGCGATTCAAGATATTGTACACCAGGACCTCTCTGAGTGATCCTAAAGAAAGCTTTTTTTTTTTTTTTTTTTTGGTACTGGGGATTGAACTCAGGGGCACTTGACCACTGAGCCACATCCCCAGCCCTATTTTGTGTTTTATGTAGAGACAGGGTCTCACTGAGTTGCTTAGTGCCTTGCCCTTGTTGAGGCTGGCTTTGAACTCGTGATTCTCCTGTCTCAGCCTCCCAAAGTGCAGGGATTACAGGTGTGCACCACCGTGCCTAGCTAGGAAAGCCTTTTTTTTGAAAGGTCCAGGCTAGGCTGAGTTGGTAGAGCGGGCCTGAGCACACTGGTGAGAAGAAGCAATGATCATTTCAGCTGCCTAAAGAGGGAAGCCTTCTCCAATCAAGAGGTCCACAATGAACAAACCCTGCCATACCCACTTGGCACCAGTGGGTAACACCCTCTACTGCTTCTCAGGAACAGAGATTGGATCTCAAGAAAGGAGCATAATTACCAGGTGCAGTGGTGCCTGTAATTCCAGCTACTTGGGAGGTTGAGGCAGGAGAATCACAAATTCCAAGCCAACTATGACAACTTAGTGAGGTCCTGTCTCAAAATAAAAATAAAAGAACAGGAGCGGGGGTGTAGTTCAGTGGTAGTGTGCCCCTTGGCTCAACCCCTAGTACTTAAATAAATAAATAAGAAGAATCACTGAAAATGACAGTTTGATCTTTGGATGCAGTCATTTGAAATCATAGATAAGGCGTTTTTAAAGTATTGGTGCTTTACCAGGAAAACTGAGAGGACAGGTTCTAAATGTCATCTTTTTGTAGAGGACTTCCGTGCTGCTGAAGTGGACAGCTGGAAGCATCTATTTCAGTACACTGACCCCTCTAAGGATGAAATTGTTGTACCTCCTAGTTTCAGGTATAACTCTGGATAAACTTCCCATATGACTATTCTAGTTTTCCAAGACTGTTTTCATCATCCATTTTATATTTTTTTTGAGGTATTCATCCCAGATTAGCTTTTTTTTTTCTTTCTCCTGTACTAATGAGAGTAGTCTGGAGTATGGGCCATTTGGAAATATTTTCTAGGAGGATTCTTGATGTGCCTCCCTCTTCCCTGTTTATCTTTAGGTATGATATCTGTTGTGTCTGTAGACCTTGTTGTAGTGTCCTATAACTCCCCCTTTCTGTTCATTATTCCTCCCTGGTGTCTTGCAGGTCACTGGGAGGGCTTTCTGGATCCAGTAGGATTCCTGAACTCGTAAGGGCCCTTTTTGTCCAGAAACCAGAGGAATTTGCAGTCTCTGGTCATGGTAGGAGTCCCTGAGCTATATAAAGCATATCGGGGCCCAACAGCTAAAGCGACAGGATTTATCTCCTTCTTTGAGCTCTTTCCTGGCAGGGTTCAGCCTTACTGTGAATATCTGCTGCTGGCCCTTTGGTGTTCGTGTTCTCTTTCTCTTCACTGTTTCTCCTTTCCCCTCCTCTCTCTTCAACTTCCTTAACCAGTGTCTGGATTTTTTTTCTATTTCACCTAACCAGTTGAAATGTTTGTTATTTTCTGCTGTTCTTCATGATGAAGCAGGGCAAATATGGATCTTGGAAGAAGCCTGCTTCCTAGTCCTGTTATCTCAAGAAGTTACCTGTGGGTAGGCTCCTTGTCACATTCCTCGGGGGTGCAGGGAGCACATCCACCTGTCTCTCTTCTCCTTTCTCCACAGCCACTGCAGCTGCACAGAGTTCCACATCTCTCAGATCTCACGAAGATGCCTGTGTAATGTGGTGCACATCTGTAATCCCAGCGATTTGGGAGGCCGAGGTAGGAGGATCACAATTTTGAGACCAGTCTCAGGAATTTAGCGAGGCCCTAAGCAACTTATGAGGCGCTGTCTCAAAATAAAAATTTAAAAGGGCTGGGGATATCGTTCAGTGATAAGTGCCGCTGGGTTCAATCCCTGGTACCCCAAAAAAAAAAAAAAAAAAAAGAGAGAGAGAGAGAGAGAGAGAGAAAATATTCCTCCTCTTCTTTAAAGAGCAACTAAAACACCACTTCCTGGATTGTGTCTCTCTGTGAATATGTAACTTCTCAGATTGTGTCACTTCCTAGAGACCCACATCTCTCTGCTCCTGGGAACCATGCTGGTCACTTACAGGTTATTGGGAAGCTGTCTCATGACTTCAGCTTTGCTCCCTCTGTAACTTTGTGCTTTATGATAAGGCCCTGGGAACACCTCCTTGAGACATTGCAGAGCAGCTTTGGACCCCAAAAGGCACTGTGTGCAGCTTGGTCCCTTTGAAGGGCAGTAGATCTCTGGCCTTGTTCTTCAGTCATAAATTCGCCCCTCAACTTTTCTCCTATATTAAGGAAATTTATAAAAGCAAGACTAGAGAACACTGTGTCTCTACCACCCTGTTGAAGAAATAAAGCTTGACCAATACAATCAGAGCCTTTTTGTAATTCACAATCATAATCTGCCCCCCATAACCCTAAATTCTTAATTTCATTTTGTCTTATTTAAGTGTTAGAGATAGCTCATGTGTTATTTATAACGAATAAACAAACCAAGGAACTATACCTCAGGCTAACATTTTCAATAACTGATTCTCCTTTGAGTTCTTCTCTCCCTTTCCCATACCTCCCTTTCATTATCCTAAATTTTGTGAGGTTTTTTCCCTTGCTTTTAAAAAATATAGCACATACCTGTAATCCCAGCGAGTTGAGAGACTGAGACAAAAGGATTACAAGTCAGAGGCCAGCCTGGGCAACTTAGTGAGATCTTATCTATCTATAAATAAATACATACATAAGTAAATAAATACATAAATGGTTGGGGATGTAGTTCCGTGGTAGCGTATCCCCAGATTCAGTTCCTAGTAGTGCAAGAGAAAGAAAAAGAAAACAGACAGATTGCTTCAATGAACGCTCTTGTACGTGCTTTGTGGTACACACATGTACACGAGTTTGTGTAGATTAGACAACAAGGAATGGGTCTAGAATGGTTCTGAAACTTACCTGTGTATCAGAATCACCTGGAAGACCAATAGGAAATCCCAAGAAGTGAGGTAGGGCTTGAGCCTGGTTTTGTTTTGTTGGAGTGGTGGTTTTTTGTTTGTTTGGTTTTTTGTCTTTGTTTTTGATACCAGAGATTGAACTCAGGGGCACTTAACCACTGAGCCACATCTCCAGCCCTTTTTAATTTTTTTTTTGAGACAAGAGTCTCACTAAATTTCTTAGGGCTTCCCTAAATTGCTAAGACTTGCTTTGGACTTGTGACCCATCTGCTTCAGCCTCCCAAGACACTGGGATTACAGGTGTATACTACTATACCCGGACATTTTGGAATTTTTTTGGACCAAGTTTCCAAGGTGACTGAATTACATCAAAGTTCTGAATCACACCACTGTCTAGGGCTTAGAAATATTGCTCTTTACATGAAAATGACTATTCATTTAGTAAATGATTGCACCAGTTTGCACTCCTACCAGTAGTGGAGGAGAGGTGCCATTCAACCACGTTCTTTTCCACAGTACATATTGTGAAATGTCTTTAGTTTTACCAATCTTGAGAATGTAAAATGATATCTTATATCTCACTGAGATCTTAATTTGCATTTCCGTTACTAACAATAACTAGCATCCTTTCATGTATTTAATACCTTTCTTTTCTGTAATGTGTTTATTTCTTGTAGCATTTTCTTTTCTAGTGAGGTGGTATTTCATATTGATTTATACATCCTTTTCATATTCATTAAGTATTTCTTTCATTCACTGTTGTATTTCTTGAAGGATCTTTTTTTTTGGTCAGGCACATAGAGAATGAAACAAAGGTCCCTGCCTTTGCAAAGTTTACATCCAAACAGGAGACAAACTGTAAATGATATAAATAAGTAAATCACAGGAATTTAGAAGGGGCTACATAATATGGGGAAAGGAAGTGTGAGAAATAGAAAGTCAGAATATAGCCTTAATTGGATCCAATTGTAGCCATTTCAATTATAGCCCTTCCCTTTGCCCGCCCCAATTTTAAAATTAGCCAATTGCGTAGATTGTAACCCGGAGCTCCTCCAATCAGGGTGAAGGGCAGCGCGCCTTCGGGATATAAGCAGGTTCCACCGCTCACCCTTCTGCGGGAGTAGGAATTTGCCTGGCCCGCCCACTTTCCAGCACGCATCTCATCTTTCGCGGCACCTTGGTATTTCTAACAGAAGTGTACCACTTAGTAGCCTCCTAAGCTGTTAGTCTCCACTGTTAAAAGAAAAACTTTAGTCGAAGTAAATTTAACAGGGCTTAATTAAGCAAAGAGTGATTTGTGAAATTGGGTATCCCTGATTGCCACATGGCTGGACAACATTTATAGACAGAAAAAGGGAAATGACATGCAGAAGACGGAAGTGAAGTCTAGAGACAGCTCAGTCAGTTAAAGCTGGGCGTTTGCCTTCTTTGAAACTGGTTTGAATGGTTGGTCGCCTGTAATTGACTGAAGCTTGGCTGCTATGACTGGCTGAGACTCAACTATTTGTTACAAAACCAGATTCTTGAATTAGGTTTTCAGTTTGTTTATGTACTGAGTTGGGTTGCGGTTCGTTGCACAAGGACTAGGATATGCAAGTACGGAGGCTTTCTCAGGCCAAATTTAATTTGATGTAACACAACTGATTACTCTGTTTTTGGCTTCTTCACTGAACCCGGGGATTAAACCTGGGGCTTCACACATGATAGGAAAGCACACTACCACTGAGCTTTATTTTATTTTAATCATGAGACAGGGTTTCCCTAAGTTGCCCAGGCTGGCCTCAAACTTAAGATCCTGCCTCTGCCTCCCCGGTAGCTGACACTACAGGTGTGCCACTAAGCCTAACTTGTTCTGTTGTTTTTCACAGTATCCTAGGTCATAAATTGCTCTATTGTCTGACCCAGTTAAAGTGGGACCTCTTTGCAGGGGCAGGGTGTTTTACAGGCTTTAAGTCTTACTCCTACCGATTAGCACAAAAGGACCTGGCCAGATGCAAACTTGACGGATCAGCTCAACATAACTTTTATTCAGGAATGGAGTTTTATTCAGGAACGAAGTCATGCCTCTGATGGACCCACTTTCCTGGTGGAAAATGAGCCACTGGACAAAGGAAGGGACTAGGCTTATATAGGTTAGACTGAGAAGTGACTTAATTAGTGAGCGTGTCAGCTTGAGTACTCAGGAATTTGAGGGTCTGCTTTACAAATTAATGAATGTGTCAGTTTGGGCGCTCAGGAATTTGGGTTCTGTTTTACTGGGCAAAATGGGAGGGGGTCTGGGGTCAGTGATTGGTATCTGGGAAAGGATTTGTTTAGGGAAGGATCAATGCTTTGGCTTCTTCCCAGAGACTATCATTCCAGACTTGATGGATATCTCCTCCCCAGGGCCTGTCTTGTCACTGGGAAATAATGTATTGGGAAAGGATCAATTCTATCAATGTATGGCTTTCTTTTTTACTCCCCTTTCCCAGGCCTCACTATTTTGGGATTTGTCATTTTCCATGTCTAATTCTACCTGTGGAGACTTTTCTTGACTATCACCTTGATTCTCTCTGTTGAATTTCGACTTGTACCTTTGCCACCAACTGCTCCTACTCCTTTTTTTTTTTTTTGCAGTAGTGGGGAATCCTTGAGTCTCGTGTGTGCTACACAGACACTCCACCACTGAGCTATATCCCCAGCAAACTGCTCCCTTCCTCAATTTCTTTCTACCAAAATCTACATAATACCTTTAGGCATGGCATGAACTTCTCCAAACTCCATTCCAAATTTAGTCAGTCCTCTTCAGGAGAGCAGCTTAGTTCCCTGTCCTTAGAGTCTTTTCTTCCCCTGGCAAGAATCTCTGTACTACTGCACTGCACGTCAAGATGCAAACTTGACGGATCAGCTCAACATAACTTTTATTTTCACAGCCGTGCATTTCTCCTACATGGATGTCCATTAGTCCCAACAGCATCTGTTGAGAAGATTATCCTTTTTACCATTAAATGTATTACCTTGGCACCTTTGTCAAAACCCAGTTGCTGGTATACTCTGTCTCTGGATCCTCCATTAATTCCCATCGATTTCAATAGTATCTTTCATTATGTCAACACAGGCTATTTATTGTGTTTACTGTAAATTTATACAAAGTCTTTAAATGAAGTGGTATAAATTCATGTACTTTGTTCTTTCTTGATATTGTCTTACTTACTATAAGTCCTTTGCATGTGTAGGTATATTTTCTTAAAAATATATTTATAAATAATATGCAAAATTAATCTTGTAAATTAAGATGCTTTCAGAATTTTGATTCAGATTTAGTTAAATCTATAGATTGAAATGCAGAAAATAGGCATAAATATGTAGTTTTCTAATCCATGAACATGGTATATATCTTCTTTTTTTATGTCCTCTGTAGCTTCTCTCAGCAATGTTTTGTAGTTTTCAGTACATAGGTCCTGTACAGTTTTTATTAAAATATATCCCTAGTATTTCATATTTTAATACTATTATAAATAGTAGTGATTCTTAACTTCTTATTCTCATTAGTTTTTGGTGTTCCGTAAAAACATAATTGATATCTGTATATTCACCTTGTACTCTGTAATTTTCCTAAACTTAATGGTTCAAGGAGTTTTCTAACACATTCATTTTGATTTTCTTTTTATGTGTACTAGGCTAATATCTGCATATAAAGGCAGATTTGCTTCTTTTTCAATCTCCATGCCTTTTATTCCTTTTCCTTGATTCCTTGCACAGACTAGTGTTATCCATACAATTCTAAATAGAAGCTGTAAAAATGGATGTCTTACCCTGCTCCCAATCTTAGGGAGAAAACATTGTCTTTCATCATGAAGTATAATAATAGCTGTAGATGTTTTTTAGATATCCTTGACCAGAGAAATTTCCTATTTTCAGTTTGATAAGAGTTTTAATTGTGAATGAGTATTGCATTCTGCCATTCACTATTTTAACATCTACTAAAGTGGTCATAGGATTTTTATCCTTTATTTTGTCAAATTAACCTTGAATTCTTGGAACAAAGCCCTCTTGGTCATGATGTATTTCCTTTTCATATATTACTGTGTTGAATTTGCTGCAATTTGGAAAACTATTTTTGCATCTATGTTCTTGAAGTGTGTTGGTATGTAATTTTTTTCTTGTAATGACTTTGTTCAATTTCAATATTGGGGCAATGCTAGACTCAAAAAATGTGTTGAAAAATGCTCCCTTCTTAATTTAAAATATTTGTGTAGAATTGATTTTTTCTTTTCTTTTGTTTTTTTCTTTTTTAAATATTCCAGTTAAACCAAAGGTTCTGGAGTCTCCTTTGAGGAAATACTTTTTTTTTTGTTTTATTTGTTGATTAACCTTTATTTATTCATTTATTTATATGTGGTGCTGAGGATCAAACCCAGTGCCTCCCACATGCAAGGCAAGCGTTCTACCACTAAGCCACAATCCCAGCCCGAGGAAATACTTTTAAACTATAGATTCAATGTTTTAAATAAATACAGGACTATTCAGATTTTTGATAGTTTTTGTCTCCTAAGGAGTTGTCCATTTCATCTAAGTTTTACAACATATGGGCATCAGTGGTCTATAGCAGCCATATCCTTTTCACAGCTGCAGTATCTGTGGTATTGTTCTCTTAATTTCCCTTTGGTTGTTAATTTGATTCTTAATCAGTTTAGCTTTTGTCATTTTTACTCATCTTTTCCAAGATCAGTTTTGCAACAGTTTAACTGATATTCTGTATTGGTCTATTTTCTATTTCATTGATTTTACTCTGATTTTCTTCCTTCTGACTTTGAGCATATATTGCTGTTTTTTGTTGTTTTGTTTGTTTGTTTGTTTGTTTTCCCCTCCTCCTAGCTTCTGGGAAAAGGTAGAGGCTTACAATATTGCCTTTAGACATTTCTTATTTAATGTAAGTGTTTAAAGCCTATTAATTTCCTTCAAAGCTCTATTTTAGATGTGTATTGTAAACTTGTTTGTTACATTTTTATTTTCATTCAGTAGTAAATATCTTTTATTTTTAGTTGTGATTCCTTCATTAACTTGAGTTAAATAGACATGTACTGTTTAATTTCTCAACACTTAGAGGATTATTCAGATATTTTTTGTATTAATTTATTTCTGCCATACTCAGAGAATATATTCTATATAATTTTAATCCTTACAAATCCATGGAGATTATTTGTATCTTAGTCTATGATCTGTATTTGTGAATATTCATGGGCACATGAAAACAACATACATTCTTCCAATGTTGGGTATGTTTTATAACCACATATTAGATAAAGTAACTTAATAGTAGATAAAGTTTTTATATACTTACTAGTTTTATATCAAATTGTTCTATCATAAATGGGAGAGGAACTGGGTGTGATGGAGCATATCTGTGATCCTAACAATCTGAGAGACTTAAGTAAGAGGATCACAAGTTCAAGGCCAGCCTCAGCAAATTAAAAGACTCTGTCTCAAAAAATAAAATGGGTTGGAATGTAGCTCCGTGGTAAAGCACCCCTGGATTCAATCCCTAGTACTGGGAAAAAAAAGCAATTGAGAGAGGAAGGTTGAAATCTACAACTGTACATGTACATTCGTCTATTTTGTCTTTCAGTTACTTAGTATTTTTTTATGTCATGTGAAGCTCTGTTACTCAGCACATGTATATTTAATTATTTCTTCTTGATGATATGGTTTTTTAAAAATTTTTATTTTTTAGCTGTAGATGGACATAATGTCTTTATTTTATTGCTTTGTATGTGGTGCTGAGGATCGAACCCAGGGCCTCACGCATGTGAGGCAAGCGCTCTACCACTGAGCTACAATCCCAGCCCGATGATATGGTTTTGAAAAGAACCCTTTTCTTATTTTCTCATCATGTAATATTGCTTTTTATCATTGCTTATGATCTTCTCCCTGAAGTTTACTTTGCACAATAGTGATACATCCATTTCAACTTTTTATGATTTATGTTTGCTTGGTATATTTTTTACTTTTAATTTATCTGTGCATTTATATTTAGTTTGTTTTCATAGCCTTTAAAAAATGTTTTTAAATTGTTGATGGACCTTTATTTATTGATTTTTTTTTTAATGTGATGCTGAGGATCAAACTCAGTGCCTCACACATGCTAGGCAATACTCTACCACTGAGCCTCAACCCTAGCCCTTATAGCCTTTTTATATAGCCCGACATCTCTGCCTTTTAATTGCAAAGTTCAGGTCATTTATTTTTAATGTAATAATGAATATGATTATATTTAAGCATACCATTTTGCTTTTTTAAAAAAATTTTTTTTAGATGTTAATGGACCTTTATTTATTCCTTTATATGTGATGCTGAGAATTGAACCCAGTACCTCACACATGCTAGGAAAGTGCTCTACCACTGAGCCACAACCCCAGCTCCCGTTTTGCTTTTTGTTATCTATTTGTTATTTCTGTTCTTTGTTCTGCTTTCTTTATTCCTGCTTTTTTTTCCCAGTTATCATATGTGTGTGTGTGTGTGTGTGTGTATGTTGTGTGTTGTGCTGGGGATCAAATCCAGGGCCTGTGCATGCTAAACAAGCAATCTACCACTGAGTTACACTCCCAGACCCAACGTTCATTAAGGTTTTTATTTAGTTAATTATTTTTTGGTACTGGGAATTGAACCCTGGGATATTTTATCTCTAAGCTACAATCCTAGGGTGTTTTATTTGTTTGTTTGTTTGTTTGTTTGTTTATACATACCAGGTATGCTTAACCACTGAGCCACATCCCCAGCCCTTTTTAAATATTTTATTTAGAGACAGGGTCTTGCTGATTTACTTAGGGCCTCACTAAGTTGTTAAGATTGGCTTTGAACTTGCAATCCTCCTGCCTCAGCCTCCTGAGCTGCTAGGATTACAGGCAAGAGCCACCATGCCTGGACTTATTTTTTATTTGGACATAGGGTTTTGCTAAGTTGCTGAGGATGTTTTTGAACTTGTGATTCTCTTGCCTTAGCTACCAAGGTAGCTGGGATTACAGGTATGTGCTACCATTCCTAGCTCCATTCAATATTTTAATGTTTTTACTTTATCTCTATATTTGTCTTGTTAGCTATATTTCTGTTTTATTTTTTAATGGTTGCTCTTAAGTTAATCACATACAGTTTCAAATTATCACAATCTAGCTCCAAATAATAGTATAAAACTTCATACAAGAACCATGAAGTTTCTGATATAACACCCTACTTGTAAACATACAAGCTTAGCCTGCTACAATTTCATGGAGATTAACGGAAGATTCAGGACCAGACAAATGACCTCATAACTTGACACAATAGTAGGTAGATGCTATCCATACAGTGGGGTTTGTGTCACAGATGATGAACCCTGAGCTTGGGAAATCCCAACCTTTCATAATGGTCTGCCAGCAAACCTGGTCACCATGAGGGACAAATACAAATAGCTTTATATTTTTTCTCCCAGAAGTTTGTTTGTGCAAGGTTTTTGTTCCTCAACCAACTCTTCTGTCTTGAATATTATATGTGTGAGCAAATACACGCTCATTTGGCAAAACTGAAGTGTAATATCTCTGGTGAGCAAAGGCCACACTTCTCAGGCTCCTTGGGAAGAATTTAGGGTATAGCCAATAGACTCCAGCCACACTAAGCTGGCATCTGTGGTGGGCCTGAGTCTGTCTGTTTCACTTCTCAGTTCTGCTCTCGGTTGCTGAAAAGCCTTGGTCACAACTGTCAATGCCCTCTAGATCTTGATTTCTCCAGAATTCAATCAGTAACCCTCTATTTGTCAGCACCTTTTTTATCACTTCCAATTTTCTTTCAATTTTATACTTATTGAAGGGCTCTTCCAGTCTTATTTAGACCAATATTTTCTCTTTTCATATATCTCTCATTAAAAAAAGGAAAATATAAGCAAAACAAATTGGTTGTGACATCCCCAAAACTTCAAATAGCTCTTCTGGATCAGCAAGGCTCAGCATCATCAACATCTGTGTTTTTTTGACATAGGATTGTACTCTGTGTCCACAAGAGGTTGAAATGGCAGCATTTCTTATGAGGAAACTTCACTATTGTCTTGGAAATTTCTTCCTAACCATTGACATTGACTCTGTAGCAATAATGTGCTTGGGGGCTGCTGCCTGGGTGATATGGCTGTGAGAACCCCACTAGCTCAGGTGTTCAAGTGGGGGAGATAAGGGTCTTTGACATGGAGAATATAGCATGGGATGTAATTTTGTTCATGTGGAGTGATGGTCAATAACCTGCCATTGTGTCTACAGGACCCTTTGTGATGAATCATCTACTTTTTAGATTTGGAAACTGAGCTTCAGAAAGGTAAAATAACACATGCAAGCAATCAGAGGCGGGGCCTGGAGGAAGGGCTCATACCCAGCTGTGTCTGACTCAAAGCCATCCCTTCAGTTTCCCTTCCTAGTCCACCTTGTTCCTCCTTTCTGACCCTTTGAAACTGCTTACTTTGCCCTGGGGCTGCAGACTTTGGGGACTGTTTCTCTAGGACACACCAGCTTGGGGGGAGGGGGGTATAAATACATTACCAATAATATGAATAAAACAATATTTCTGTGACTCAACCTCTCCTACCAAAGTGCAGGCGTCTTGGAGTCTCTCAGATGCCTCCAGCCAGTTCAGAGAACTGTGGGGAGAAGGTGAGTCTCACATGTACTTCCCAAAGAGTCCACTTGGCCCTTACTCAGAAGGTTTCTCTTCCCTCTCTGTCCTTCTGTAGGGCTAGGTCTGCTGACCAGAAGTTCCTCAGGGAAGGCCTTCCAGCCTGTGCCCTCATACGCTCTGTGTGCCCTAGATTCTGTTCCTCACCCCCAGGGCTGGGTCCTTGTCCCAAGATTATAGGGTGGGTCTCTCTCCTGGGACCAACTCTTTTGACCTCCATGAAAAACGACTCCACTGGGAAGAGCGGGCATGCTCAGGCCAGGGGGAATTGAGAGCTGCAGGCTTTTCCCAGGCTAACTTTCAATCAGCGCCCTGGAAACATAGAGGTTGTTGCTTTTGGTGCTGGGAATTGAATCTAGTGCCTCATGAATGCTAAGCACATGCTGTACCACTAAGCTACAACCTCAGTCTACTATTTTTATATTTATTTTTATATGTATTTCTACTTCTTTAATGATACCGTCTTTTCATGCGTTTATATATTATCTCTCCAATATACCTCAACATCATTGTCTCTCAACTAATCCATATTTAGTGTTTTGATTCTTGGGCCTCTGTTTCCTCATCGCTAACGTGAGATATGCAAGCCTTTCCTGCTTTGCAGTGTTATTTGGAGATCCAAAATCCAATGAGAGAAGGTGCTTAAGAGACTTTAAAATAGCAGATAGATGCACTAGATTACCATTAAGGTGTTACCTGTCAGGTAAGCACTGCTTATACTGGATATTGGCCAGGAGGCAATCAGAAAAGAGGGGCAAGAAAAAAGAAAGAAAAGAAAAGCTGACGTCCTTTTTCTTATGAGGTTGATTTTTTTTCTTTCTAGTACAGGGAATTGAACCCAGGGATATTCCACCACTGAGCTACATCCCAGCTCTTTTTTATTTTTGTTTTGAATTTGCAATCCTTCTGCTCAGGCTCCTGAGTCACTGGTATTATAGGTGTGTACCATTGCAACTGGCTTTGTGTGGTTGGTTCTTAATTTATGACTGAAGTTCAGTCAGTAATAGCCAAAGAGTATTGACTTCCACAGAGAAAAACCTGGAGAAAATGTTTACCCTGATGACAGATAGGAAGTGGATAGTCTGGGCTGAGGTTGTGGCTCAGTGGTAGAGCGCTTGCCTACCATGTGTGAGGCTGTGGGTTCAATTCTCAGCACCACATATAAATAAATGAATAAAATAAAGGTCCATGAACATCTAAAAAAATATTTTTTTAAAAAAAGTGTATAGTCAGGGCTGGGATTGTAGCTCGGTGGTAGAGCGCTTGCCTCGCACGCGTGAGGCCCTGGGTTCGATCCTCAGCACCACATACAAAGCAATAAAATAAAGACATTGTGTCCATCTACAACTAAAAAAAATTAAAAAAAAAAAAAAGTGGATAGTCAACACTTTCAGTTGTCTCCTGGGGTGATTCAAACAATGTGACTCTACAGGTGATAAGTATGAACTCTATCTCAAAGCTAGAGGAAACCCCATGCTTTCCCTCAAGAATTCTGGGAATTCCCTGGGCTTGGGTTTCTCAGGGTCAACTCTGACTCTAAATTTCCTTCTGGGTTGTCTTGTGGCCACACCTTTATCTCTATCCCAAAATTGCCTCAAATATTGAAGACAGCCCCTTCTCCTTGATACTCCTTGTAGTTCACCTACTCCAAGGCGGCTTGTACAAAAAAACATTTAGTAGAATTTTGGGAAGAGATTACACTGGAAAGAAGGTTAGATTGCAGAATCATGGTCCAGATAATTTAAAACAAAATCTTACAGCCATCTGTTCTTAAGAGCACCCCAATTTCCCACCAAATAAGGCTTTAGCTTCTGGCCTTTTTGTTAGTATTCTGGTTTTTTCTCTTCTTTGTTCTTCCTCCTCTCCAAATTCCTGTTCATTTCTGTTTTGTTTTGTTTTTGGTACTGGGGATTGAACTCAGGGGCACTCGACCACTGAGCCACATCCCCAGCCCTATTTTGTGTTTTATGTAGAGACAGGGTCTCACTGAGTTGCTTAGCACCTCGCTGTTGCCGAGGTTGGCTTTGAACTTGCGATTCTCCGGTCTCAGCCTCCTTAAGTGCTGGGATTAATAAGCGTGAGCCGCCGCGCCTGGCTTCCTGTTCATTTCTTAGACAGAAATTTTTAGCAATCTTTGTTTTTCTACTCTTACCCGTGTCCTCTGGGCCTCACTTTCTACCCTCAGGGGGCCTATCAAGGTATTTTTCTAAACAAAGACACTTCCTTCCCTAAAAGGAACTCTGGTGCTAGCTGATAAAATAATAGCTTCTCTTATCTGCTTCAACAATGACAAGGTTGCCAAATGGTGCTGATTCTTTAGGAGATCTGACAATATATGGGCCTTCTGGCCAATGGGAAAAGTAAACTCTCAGTTCTCCTGGTGAGAGAGTTTTGTAGCCAGGATCTGTTTGCACCTGATGCTCACAGGTTTTTTTTTTTAATTTTTTCTTAGTTGTAGATGGACACAATGTCTTTATTTTATTGCTTTGTATGTGGTGCTGAGGATTGAACCCAGGGCCTTACACATGCAAGCGCTCTACCGCTGAGCCACAATCCCAGCCCCCGCTCACAGGTTTTGAGGGGAAACCTAGGTGGTTCTCCTTATCTATTTTATGACCAAAAAAAGCAGGGTTAAGAAACAGTCCTGACTGGATGAATGAAGTTCTCAGCTAGAACTTAAACGCAGATCCCAGCTCATTCAATAATCTGTGGGAAGTTTTTACAAAAATGGGAAATGTCTCTGGTTAAAGTGAGCTGTTCTGAGCATGAACTTGGTGTCCCAGTATGGAAGGTCAAAAGAAACATGGGCTATTTGTCAGATTTTACATAAGTACTAGAGAAAAAGATAAGCTGTCAGCAGATGCTCTTCTGTGTTGAGATTGAAATGTTATCTCCCCAAGATAACCATCTAGAGGCTGTTAGGGAAGATCCAGCAGGCCTGCCTCCTCAATCCTCTCCCTAGTCGCTCCCTCTTCCCTCCCCTCATCCACTTCCTGTCCTCTCTGAGGCCCAGTTCCCTTTCCCCACTGTCCTCTGGGAAGCCATCCCTGACAGCACACACCGACTGAATTTTCTCTCCTGGGAATCTCCTTGACAATTACTCTCTGCTTTGCACCATTAGTATGTTCTAGACCAGTGGCTTTCAGACTTTGTTGACTGCAGCCCCTGTGCAGAAACATATTTTACCTTGCCTCCCTGCCCCCTCCCCTCATATTCTCTCTCTCTCTTTTTTTTTGTACCGGAGATTTAATCCAGGGGCACTTAACTACTGAGCCACATCCCCAGCCCATTCTTTATTTTTAATCTAGAGACAGTGTCTCTCACTAAGTTGCTCAGAGCCTCTTTAAATTGCTGTGGCTGGCTTTGAACTCCTAATCCTCCTGCCTCAGCCACCTGAGCCTTTAGGATTACAGGTGAGTGCCGCCATGCTGGGCCATGTTCTCTTTCTCACAAAGAAATATACATGTAATAAGAATGGCTCATTCTGATGCTTTCAAGCCTCCCAAGGTTTCCCACTGCCTACCCCACATTCCCAGCAGACAGCCGGATATAAGGCTCTGCGCACTGCCCACTTGCCAGCCTCCTCTTGGCTTCAGCAGCCCAAGACCCTCTGTGATCCTCCCACATTGTGCCAGCTGTTGCCTTTCTCCTTGACTTTGGACCTGCTGTTGTTGCCTCAAGGCCTTTCTTGCTCTGTGGGGTGGGGGAAACTGGATTCACTTCAGGAACTCTGAGGTCCTTCTTCTGTCCTGTGCATTTTGGGTTGCTCTGAGACAGTACTCCTTATACTGGACTATAATTCTTGACCCACATGTCATTTGCATCCCCCACTAACACAAGCTCCTGAGACCAGTGATATGAATAATCTCAGGCGGTTTTATATCACTGGCACCTCCAGTTGTGCCATCGTCCAGCAGAAGTTAATTGAGAATTAGCAAAAGAATGCTGTTCTCTAGTTTCATGTCATCGTTAATTAAAATTCTTCTATTCCATATGCTCCTAATCTCTCTGGCTACTACATGTGTGGAGTTGGAGGAAGTGGAGAAGGTGGACTTGGGAAGTCATAACAGTTGTTGATCCAGTAGTTCCTGATGTACCTCCTTTCCAGTGCAGTCAGTGGTATTCATTGTCTCAGGGAGGATGAGGATAGCTGGAATGCACAAATAAACAAATAGTTAGTCAATGCTCAACTTAGGAGTTTCTAGGCAGATTTCCAAAACTCCACAGCAGGTTAGGAGTGCAGTTCCATGGTAAAGCACTTGTCTAGCATGTGCAACACGCCGGGTTGGATCCCCAGCACCACAAAAAGATTAAATAAATAAAAAAAATAGAACTTCATGGCGGAGACAATAAATAGTCTTGAAAACCAAGGCTTTTGATTTGAAGAGAAGGGCTTGATGCCAGAGAAAGTAGGCCACAGGGCTCATGCCACAAGCTGTGGGTTAGCATAGGGTGGGTGAGGAGTCAGTGTCTTTCCCTGAAGAGAAGATTAGAGTGGGGTCACCTGAGGTTGAGCTGGAGAAGGTCAGTGGGTGGGACCACACCTGGAGAGGTCAGGAAGACAGAGTTAGCATCAAGAAGACCCAGGAAAAGCTGAGGCAGTTCCCACTGAGCATCTGTGGCCATCTTAGCCTGTGTCTATATTCAGATGAGCTATCAGCTCACTAAGGGAACAGGAGCCTTTGGCAAGGCCCTCTCTGCCAAGGTCCAACAGAAGTGACACCTGGCCAGCCCTGAGTTTCATCACTCCATCCAACTACCCATGTGTTCAATAGCTCTTCTGGTCCAGAGGGCAGTGGTGATGTGGGGAGGAAGCCCTAGCATCTACGCCTGGTGAATTAGACAGGATAAGCCCTGGATTCCATCCCACGGGAAGCAGTCATGGCAGGTCCTAAGGCTTTACATGGGTTCAAAGTGTCTTTAAAATTACAAATATGACGGGCGCGGTGGCGCACGCCAGTAATCCCAGTGGCTCAGGAGGCTGAGGTAGGAGGATTGCGAGTTCAAAGCCAGCCTCAGCAACGGCAAGGTGCTAAGCAACTCAGTGAGACCCTGTCTCTACATAAAACATAAAATAGGGCTGGGGATGTGGCTCAGTGGTCCAGTGCCCTGAGTTCAATCCCCGGTGCCCCAAACTAAATGAATGAATGAATAAATAAATAAATTTTATTTTAAAAATTACAAAACACCTCTTCTTATTGAAAATAAGTGTCTGTTATAGAAAAATGTATTTTAAAAGAATAAGATATAATATGTTATCCCCTCACTCTGAAATAATCACTGCTAATATCTCCATTCTTCTAGACATTTCTTGTTGCTCTGAGTTTTAATGGTAGCTGGACTGCATCCTCTCTGAGACCAAGAACTGTATCTTATTTATTTCTTTAGTTCCAGAACCTAGGAAAATACTGGATGCAGAAAAGGCATTTGATAAATATTTGATTAAATAATTTCTGAATGAAAACTGTCTCAAAAATCACAGCAAGCAAAGGAAAAGGACCTATTTTTATTATTACTGCAAATGACTTTTGGCTGGATGTGGTAGCCCACGTCTGTAATCCCAGTGACTCAGGAGGTTGGGGAAAGAGGATTACAAATTCAAGGCCAGCCTGGGCAATTTATTTAAAATCAACATTTAAAATAATACTAACAATAATAATAATAAGGCTGGGGATATAGCTCAGGGTTAAAATGCTCCGAGTTCAACCCCCAGTACCAAAAAAGCAAATGACTTTGGAACAGTCATGTGAATTTCAGGCATCTTAAGAGGCTAATGGGGGATAGGCTAAGGTAGGTGATTGCTAGAGAGTAGGGGGTTTTGAATCATTCTGCTAAAAAATCCCAAGAGGAGGCAAGTGCGCTGGTACACACCTATAATGCCAGCCACTCAAGAGGATCTCAAGTTCGAGGAGAGCCTGGGCAACTTAGCTAAACCCTGGTCTCAAAATAAAACATAACAAGAGCTGGGAATGTAGCTTGGTGATACAGCACTTGCCTAGCATGTGCAAGTACCTGGTTTGGATTCCCAGTACAAAAAAAAAAGGCCCCATGGGGCAGGCAGGTGATATCCCTTTGGTGATAAGAGGACCCAAATTTTCTATGACGGCCCTTCTTCCTTCAGGCAGCCCAAAGGACATTTGCTAAACAAGGTGCAGCCAGTGTGGTTCCAAGTCACCAGCTGGTGTTGATTTATTAAAGAAGTGAAGTATAAAGTGCTGTCCCTGCCTCTGTGGAGCGCCCTCATTGCGCACTACCTTTTCCCTGCTCTTTTCCTTCCTCCCCTGTTAAGGTCTATTCCTTATCCCAACAAGTCTGCCCTGATCACTCACAGGCACCTGCCATCTCCCACCTGGGTCACTAGCTCCATAGCCAGACCTGGTTTCCGGGCTGGACTCTGGCCTTCCAATCCCCTCCGGTCAAATCAGCCAGAAGGAGGTGTCTATTTCTACCTCAAGCCCCCCAGGGCTCCTTTACAGAGTCCAGCTTCCCAAGGGCCAGGATTCAGGGCTCCCTAGGCTCCCCTGGGCTGGCCTCGCCCTCTTCCTCTGTGCGCTGAGTGGTACCAGTGCCCCGGAAGCAGAAACCTGGACAGACTGCTCCTGATTCTCTCATCAGTGGCTTCCTGGAGACTGCATGGGCTAGAGCCGGTGAGCTCCAGGGCAGGGCTAGGCTGGGCTGTGACGGCCAGCTGCAGAGTTCTGACTGAGACCCCTGTTCCTTTAATCCCCTTCCCTTTCCAGCTCTCTCTTCAGTCACCTCCTCAGTCCCCAGGCTCATCGAATTTCAGACTCTCCAGGCAGAAAAGGCCCCTCCCTGTTATTGTCCCCTTGGTCAAGGTCACAGAGCAGGTCAGGGGGAAGCCAGAATAGCCTCTTTCCTGCTCTTCAGTTGCAGGTCCTGCAGTGTCTACAGCCACCAAGGGAAGGAGAGGTGAGCTCCCTCCTCTGGCCACTGCTCCCTGGGGACAGGCGACCTCCAGGACAGTGGAAGTCCTGGTGCCTCCTTTAGAGCCTCCCTCTTCCTACACCTGGGGTGTTTTGGATCCTGGCTGCTCTGGGTGTCTGCTTTGTCATGAGTCCTGGTGCCTGTGGTTGGGTCATAGGTTCTGGGGTGGGTGGGAGGTGGCAGAAGGGACCAAGCTCAGAACAAACAAACTTGATAGAAAGGCCATAATCTGCCATCTGCTGGTTGGATTCAAGTTTCTAGCAAATTCTTCCTGGTCTTTAAATCTTGCTATAATTACCGTGACCTTGAAATCCAAGATCTCTGTCCCCAGGAACCCTCCCTCCATCCTCCCACCTGGGGCCCAGTCTGTTAACCTTACGCACCAGCACCCCTCCACCCCCCCCTACCCCCGGGGATTTATCTATGAATTTGGCTCTGGCAAGGGCAGTGCTTAATCCGAAGGGACTACATGCTAAAGATGGGGAATTCCAGGCAGGGTCACAAGCCAGGAGGGGAAGGGAAGCAGCTCTGGGACAGTGGCTTCCTAGAACCTCAGGCTCTGCCCTGTAACTGCTCACCTTCTCCTTCTGAGTAAGGCTGACCCATTTGTGCTTGTTACCAAATTGAAATTCCAAGGAAAAGTCAGGCTGCAGGTTGTTCCCAAATAGGAAACACACATACATGAAGGAATAAGGAGCTTCTGCAAGCATCCCAGACAGGGGCCTCTTCCCCAACCCTCACTGCAGACCTGCAGGGCCTCGGAGGGATCAGGTAGTGCTTCCTGTGGCCAAGGTAAGTGAAGCATCTGCCTTTGCTCCAGACAGCCCCCTCACGGTCACCACAGTCCTTTCAAGCTGGAGGACAGGGTGGAGCTCATGGGGGGTGTTTTCAGTATGAAGTCATTTCCCACAGTGAAGGAGCAGCCACGTTCTGCACAGTCCACTGGCAGTCTGGGAGACTTGCCCAGTAGCAGGAGAGTCTAAAAATGCCCAAACCCATCTTGGGATCTCAGGAAGCTGGCTGGAAGACAGCAGGGAGTCAGCAAACTCCAAAACAACTGCCCATTCCAACCTGAGCCCAGCCAAAAGTGAAGCTCATCCCAGTTCTAGGGGCCCTGCCCCCTGCCTGGAGATGCGATGGTGCCCACAGACACACTGCCAGCCTCAGAGGTAGGCCCAGCCCCCAGTACTGAGCAGGTTCAGCTACTTGGTATGTGTTAAACTAATTTGGAAATCCAGTTACATATCCAGGGGGCTGGATAAGGAATTCTAGGCATGTCCAAGAGGGCATCTTTGCTAATGGCAGGGGTAATAGGGGCCTCTCCATAGGAGACGTGGGTCTGGAGTTGAGCCTAAGATATCCTTGCCTAGGGAAAAGAAGGAGCAAACACCTCATGGGGAGCATGGCTACATGGATGTTTCCAAGAGCCACGAAGGGCTTGCTTGCCTACATCTTAGATAAATATACATGGGTTGGCTAGGCCACAATTGGCAGAGGGATCAGTATAACAGACCCGGCAAGGAATATATCCTACCATAGGAAGAATTTAAGGACATGGAGCCAACCAATGGGAAACCAAGGAGTTTTTCAACAAATGCAGAAATGTAGTGGGGATGGACTACTGCCAGGAGAGGGAGAAGATGGATCCTGACCTTGGACAGTCTGATAAGTAATGATTATCCAGGTGCTGTGGTGCATGCCTGCAATCCCAGTGACTCAGGAGGCTGAGGCAGGAGGATTGCAATTTCTGAGCCAGTCAGCAACTTAGCAATACCCTCAGCAACTTATCAAGATCCTGTCTCAAAATAAATAAGAAGGGCTGGGATGTAGCTCAGTGGTAAAGCACCTCTGGGTTAAATCTCCAGTAATAAAAATAAATAAACAAGCAAACAAACAAATAAATAAGCAAGCTATTCAGTTGGGTTCCGAATAGGGGAAAAGGTGGGTCAGGCCAATAAGATAGATTACCTGTTCATTCATTCACCTGTTTCCCTGGGCCCAGATTGGGGAAAGCCTGTCAGGGGACCATCTCCATCCTTCCCAGCATCTGAGGAGAAGGATGTTAAGAAGGCCAGAGTTCCACCAGACTCAGAATTGCTTTCAAATCCAGATTTTGTGACTCAATCTCAAGCAGAACCTCTAGGTGTGTCTTTGTTCACATTTATGTTCAACAGAAGTGCTTTCTGGCACTGAAGCCCTGTGGGTAGTCCCTCTCTTCTCCCCTTTTCCTGATGTACTTGTTTGTGCCACTTGTCTTAGGCAATGGGTAGTCTTGGGGATTTGTCCCATCCTTTCAACTACTAGTATAATGGAAACCAGATATCAACCAGGAAGGGACCCTAAGAATTGTCTACATCCTTTATTTTGTAGATGGAAAAAAAATGTTGCCCACAAAGAAAAAGTGACTTAACATCACACAGCCAGTCAGGACTAGAACTGGGCCTGGACTATCCTGCCTGGTGTCCTGCCCAGGATTCCCTGTAGCCCTCTATCATCTGCTCCTTGGCCCTCTTCTCCAAGACTCACACTGCTTTCTTCTGGCCCATTTGAGTTTCCTGTGGTGGCTTTGCACCTATCTTCTCCTAGACAATTCTGGCTTGGTGAGACAGTGTAGTATCCACCATGCTCAGTCTCATGATGGGACCTGAGGGCCCTCCAGAACAGCTGCATCCAGCTCTGGACCTGACTAGGGATGGGGCACAGGCCTCCTTTGGTCCTGGACCCAGGAGATCCATGTCTCTAAGCATCTTGTCCCTATAGTAACTGAATGACCTTGAGCATGTCACTGCTCAGCCTGGCTGTCCTTGAAAATGAGAATAATAGAACCTATCATGTAGAGCTGCTGTGAGGATAACATGTGTCAAGTATATGGAATTTGCTTTGTCAACTGTGAAGTGTTGTTCCAATGTGAGACACTGGTCTCCTCAGAGCCCAAGACAGAGCAGAATAACTATAGAACTATTGACTAACTGTAGTATGGTAGTTCTCAACTGGGGGGCAGTTTTGACACCCCAAGGGGTATTGGGCAGTACCTGGGAACATTTAAGTTGTCACCACTGGGTGGGGGTTTCTATGGCATCTGATGGGTAGAGGTGGGGCTCACTGCTGAACATTTTACAGTGTACAGGACAGCTCCCACAGCCAAGGATTGTGTGGCCCCCGCAAACCAATAATGCTGCGAGGAATGAAGGTGTGAAAGCACATCTGTCGATACAGAGCCGGGCTCTTATTCCAGAAGGGCAGAGGACCTGTGCATGGGAAGTTGACCATGGAGGTACCACATAACCAAGAGCAGGAACCACCCAGAACTAAATGAGATGGCCATGCCCAGCTTTGATACGTTGAAAACATTTTATTTCAACTCTATCCTTGGGAGGCAGCATAAATAATCACAGAAGACCACAAAGGTCAATGGGGAAGAAAAAAAGCTCCAGAAGTGTGAGAGGAGATGAGCTGACGCTGTCTGGCGGTGAGGTGGGACCAGGAGACCCTGCTCAGCTCTGGGATGGTGGGAGGATCTCGAGGAGAGGCCCAAGGGCTGGGGGCTCATCCCTCCCAGCCCCCCCTGGAGGGCCTTGTGGACAGGATGTTCTGCAGGGTGGCTGAGGAAGAGCAGGTGGAGTGTCCTGGATCTAGCAGATTCTAGCCAGTGGGAAAAGAGTGGACACCCATGTCTTGATCCCCAGATCTCACCCCCCCCAAGCTGTAACTTCTCTGAGAACAGTGCTCTTGGACTCCGAGTAGTGGACCATGAAAGGAGAAAAAGTGGAGGAGGAAAAAAGAAAATATGCAGAAGACCAAGTGAAATGTGGCATCTGAGTGGTGTGCCCTCAGGCCACCGCTGGGTTTCCTGGTCGGCAAAATGGAGCATGTGAGGATCGATGGGATCCTATGTGTAAAAGAATGGTATCAACTTGAAAGTGCGGCACTGACGTGAGCGGCTGTGGTCGTTCTACGTGCGCGTAAGGCTGAAAGTGGCTGAGAGAGCGGTGGGGAGAGACACAAGCAGAACATCCCTAGAAGCCATTGGACCCCTGCTCTGCCTGCTCCAGGCCAGGCTCCACCCTTCTCAGCCTCGGCTTCCTCCAGGAAAGAGGCCTCATCTCAGATGGAGTCCCCTGGGGGCAGGGTGAGAGCAAGGAGGGTCTGGGACCCCCAGAGTAGGGGGCCTCCACCGGGCAGTGTGGCACATTGGCACTACTGGTGTGGGGCGGACGGTAGAAGTGGCTTCCAGTTCTTCTGGAGAAGCCTACAATGGGATTGGCATCTGGATGCAGTGGGAAGGGCCCTGGCCTTGAGGTCTGGACACCAAGGGGCCTGGTCCTGGGTACACTGTCGACCTGCTGGGTGATTTAGTAGCTCTTGTCCCCACTGCAACCCTCAGTTCCTTCTTTGACAAATGGGGACACTAATCCCTACCCTGGCTGGCTCACAAATTAAATGGGAAAAGGGTGTGCAAGAGCTTTGAAGAGACTCACGGGGAAGGCAAGGGGTCATTATGGCCTTGGAGAGCATCCTCTTCATTCCCTGAAGACAAGGGGCAGGGGGAGGGGAGGAGACAGAGAGGAGCCTGCCACTGCCGCCCATGTCAGCTGAGCCAGGCTTGCAGGGCTGCTGGGACTGCAGGAGGAACCTGCAATGCAGCCCACACTCTGTGCTTCCAGCCATGATCCTGGGCAGGCCTCTAGTTGAGTGCTGACATGTCCTGACAGCCCCCTTGGCAGGGGAAAAGTTCAAGTTCTAAGTCAAGCAGGGATTTTGCTTCCCCCTCTGCTCCCTGGTCTGAGGAGGCCACCCGTCAGGGAGTCAGTCTGCAGTCCTGACCCAGAGAGGGAGAAGCCTGGCTCCTGGGGTGGCAGGAAAAGGGTCTGTCAGCCGGGGGGAGGAGAGTTTCCAGGAGAAGCTGGGGCTAGTGTTAGCGTGAGGTCAGGAGGTCAAGGGGCAGCTTCCAGTTCTTGAGGCGGTAGATGGGGATCTTCAGGCTGGCCCCCCAACTCCAGTCCTGGCTCTGTCTCTGGGGTCACTGGATAAGGGGAAGTTAAGGGACGAGTAGAAACAACGGAGAGATCGGCTTAGAAAACAGCCCAGCTGAGGAGCTAACAGTTTTTGGGGCTGTTGCGTAAGTTTTTCAGTTCCAGCTGTAGCTGCCGAATGCGGATGTCCTTCTGGGCCAGCTCCTCTTTCAACCGTCGAATCTCATCCTGTTGCCGGAAGAACATTCGGAGGAGCTGGGGTGGAAGAAGAGACAGGGCCATGGAGGGCCAGGGAGAGAGAAGGTGAGAAGGGATTTGGCAAGTAGGTCTCCAGACCCTCCGACCGACCCACCGCAGGCCTGCCGGCCCTCCCAGGTCTCCATCGCTTTCAGCCTCGGGCAGCCCAGACTCATCCCCCTCCACCCTTCACCCTCCAAGCTCTTTTGCGGCTCCTATTGTCCTTGTGACATAAGAGAAAAGCAGGCGCTTACTGACGCAGGCGCACAGCTGCAGCCCAGCGGTCCAAATCTGAACCTAATGCTTTTCTTTATAATCCTGCATGGAAACCTTTCTAAAACGTTTTTCATCCTTCTCTTCTTAAGGAGGCTCAGAATTCAGAACAGAACCTAGTTTTGGGTTTGGTATTGGTGCTAGGGATGGAACCAGCTCCTTGTGCATGCTAGGGAAGCTCGCTACCACTGAGCTACACCCCAGCCTTGGAACTTTGCTTTTCAAATATGGGACTATGAGAGGACACCAAAGTTTTCACTGAAAGGTGGTTCATTGACTGGGTGGGCATGGACAAAGCCTTAGGTATGTTGGCAGACCTTCACTCAACTGACTCCCTGGATTGACCACTTTCTTCATTTCCTCCATAAAACATACTGACAGAAGCCCACAAAACACTGAGCCCTGGAAAACAGCAGTCTGCTCCTGGACCCTGCATGCTAGAGCTGAAGGTTATCCACGGTCAGTTATGTTTGTGTAATTCTGATGTGAGTTACATTTGCTATTATAATTGCATAATTTAATTAAATATGATATACATTGATGAAATGAGTATAAGAGGGATCTTTTTAAAAAACATAGGCTATCTCTTGACTGTGTGATAGTGGTGGCACAACTGTGTGTGTTTGTCAGACCTCATAGGACCACACACCCCAGATGAGGAATTTTATACACTAATTCACCTGTCTCAAAATCAGATTGTGAAAACCAGGGCTTTGCTTTCAGAATGACTTTAAATTTTTGTTCCACTAAAAAGAAACTAAAACAGGAAATTGGAGGGAAGGTGTGATTTATGTGAGAAAGACCTGGCAGATCCAACCAGGGAAGAACTCCTCAAAGAAAACATCAAAACATGCTGATTGAATGTATATGTTGTATGTTTTAAATAAAAATCAATGGTTTAAGCAATATCTGTATCATTTTTATGATTCCCTCCCTAACTTACTTTTATTTTTTTTTAACTTACTTTTAAAAAATATTTTTATTAACCAACAAATCACTGATCCTGATATCTGCTCCGAGGGACAATATGCTATTTTTCCTTATAGTAAATGATTCTACACAATATTGTGCCTTCCACGTTCTCAAACTTCTTTGCAGCTGGGTCTGGTGGTGCACACCTGTAATCCCAGAAGCTCAGGAGACTGAGGCAGGAAGATTATGAGTTCAAAACCAGCCTCAGCAACTTAATGAGACTCTGTCTCAAAATAAAATATAAGAAAGGGTTGGGGATGTGACTTGGTGGTTAAGTGCTCCTGGGTTCAATCCCTGGTACCAAAAAGCAAACAAACAAACAAAAAACTAGCCGGGCGTGGTGGTGCATGCCTGTAATCCCAGCACTTTTGGAGACTGAGACAGGAGGATCGCAAGTTCAAAGCCAGCCTCAGCAACAGTGAGGCGCTAAGCAATTCAGTGAGACCTTGTCTCTAAATAAAACACAAAATAGGGCTGGGGATGTGGCTCAGTGGTTGAGTACCCCTGAGTTCAATCCCTAGCATCAAAAAAAAAAAAAAAAAAAAAACAACCAATAACAAAAAACCACTTTCTTGCAGAGTTTGGGTCCACTTTTATCAAAAACTGCTTTATTGAAGTGTAATTCTCATACTGCAACTTTACCCATTTCAAGTGTATAGCTCAGTGATTTTTAGTAAGTTACTGAGTTGTACAACCCTGTCTCCTCCACTGTGTCAAACTATCAGTTAGTCTTTACGCTTCGACCAACATGTCTCCCTTTTGCAGTCCTGCTTTCTCTTTGGCCGCATCCAATCCTCTGTGACAATTAAAACTGTGGGTGGAACCAGAGTCTGAAGGCTCTTAGCAACTTCTTCCCAACAAGGAAGATACACAGCTTTGGTGCAGAGAGATCATGGCATCTGTTTGGTCTGCTCAGAGACCCTTGGAAGTTTTTCTCTGTTTTTTCAATTCTAATTCACACAGGCAAGTCTATAGCTAGATGTTACTTGATTTGACACTACTCCACCCTGCCTGCTCCAGACCCAGTGCTAGACCTGAGTTCAGGCCCTTGCTGTTGCCCACTTGGGCAACTGCAGCAACCTGTGTATCCCTGCCTTTGAAAAGTAAGAGCATTTTTCCAGAAACCTTTCTTTAAAATGGAAAATGTTAAATATTTACAAAAACAGGAAGAACAGCGCCATGAACCCCCAAGTATGGATCACCCAGTTTCAACAAATAACATGTAACCGCTCTCACTTCATCTCGGCTCCTACCCATTTCCCTTGCCCAGCTCAGGAATTAGTTTGAAGCAAATCCCATTTATCATAAGATTTCATCCAGCCCTAGAAAGCTGAAAATCCCTCTACAGCACATAAACATACTTCACGGCAAACATATTATCAGGAAACCTGCCAATCTCCCCTTTTAAGACTGGGATATCCCAGAGGTCAAAGATATTCTGATTTTTATTAATTATAGCAATAGCATAAGTTAGTGGGATGGGCAGCCTCTAATAGGGCCCTCATGTTATCCTCCCCCATCGAGGGTGGGCTGGATCTAGCAGGTTGGTTCAAACAGAATATGGCAGAATCAATGTAATGTTTCGTTTCTTTTTCTCTCTTTTATTGTTGTTTTTTGGTTTTTGTTGTGGGGGTTGGTACAGGGGATTGAGCTCAGGGGCACTTAACCAATGAGCCACATCCTCAGCCCTTTTTTGTATTTATTTAGAGACTCAGTTGCTTAGTGCCTCAATTTTGCTGAGGCTGGCTTTGAACTTGTGATCCTCCTGCCTCAGCCTCCTGAACTGCTAGGATTCATGTGCCACCACACCTGGCATGTCATTTCTACGAATAGGTTAAAAGTCTGTAGTATCCATCCTGGAGACTCTCTCTTGCACCCAGGCTCTGAGGGAAGCCAATTGCCATGTGTGTGAGTTGCCCTCTGGCAAAGTCCATATGGCAAGGACCTGAGGAAGCCTCTGGCCAACATCCCATGAGGAACTGAGGCCTTCAATCCAACAGCCTTTGAAGATTCAAGCTCTACCACAGTCTTGTGAGTGAATGTGGAAGTAGATCCTTCCTCAGTCCAGCCTTTAGAAGTGACCACAGCCCCAGCTAACAGTGTAACCACAGCCTCATGACAGCCACAGCACCCACAGAAACTATGAGATGATAAATGTTTGTGGGTATAAGTCATTTAAGTTCCGGGGAAATTTGTTACACAGCAATAGATAGCTATTACAGTTGGCCTCTTTCCTTGAGCACTTGGTCCAAGCTGGAAAGAGCATTACAGATTATCTCTTTAATGCTCATGGCATTGCATACCCCTATTTTCCATGAGAAAATGGACTTAGAAGGGTCAAGAAACTTGCTTAGTCACAGAGGAAATGGCAAGGCAGGATTCAAATGCAGATGGGTCCATGCAACTACTTCAGCTGCACTAGGCACAGTGCCTGGCACATGGCAGGCCCCTATGACTTGTGGCTGAGCTGAGCTGTAATGACCCCTGGAACTGGGGTGGGGGGGGGTGCCTAGGAGGGGGATGCCTTCAGAGGGTATGGACAATGCTCAGCTCTAGCTGTCCCTAAAGGAGCTTTCTCTCATTCTAAATGACACAAAGAGTACTTTCATAACCAGCCAGCCTTTTCCACAGGGGCAGGAAGTGTCTGAACCCATCACTACTGCAATGCCCAGAGGTAGGCAGGGCCGTGACGCACCAGGCCAGGCTGGCTTCTCTCTTGTAACACCACATGACAGCAACATCCTGAAATGGATTCATGAGAAGATGCACAACTCTGTGCATTAGTGGATTTGAGGCATGGGGAGACAATATCTCCCCAACTTCCCCGCCTCTATTGATTAAGGTCAGATACAATGGAAGCCAACAGCAGGCTACTTATAGCATTTGTCTCAGGAAGAAAAATGCCTCCAAATGGAGCTGGCATATGGGCCTGAAGCCTATGACTGAAATGTAAAGGTCTTGTTCTTCCAGGGCCCAAATAATAACTTATATTCCTTACCTCATTCTCTGTCCTGGGTGGGACATTTTCTAATAAATCTATGCCGTTGACCACAACACTCTTCTTTTCTCTGATGGGAGCCTTAAATACCACTTTTGAGGACTTCTTATAGCCTTCCTTCAGGGACATCAGCACGGGATCTAAGGAAGGCAGGGGAGGCATCTCACTGACATGCTTGACAGAGGGTGGGTGTGAGGGCGAGTTCGGGAGGACAGTGTGCAAGGGGAGCCGGGCAAGCCAGGCTAAAGGCTGGAGCCGCAGCCTCGTGGCTTCCTCTGTGAAGTCCACCCACAGCAGTACCTCGGTTGATGCCTCCCAGCCATTCATCCGGGGTCAGAGCTGGCTCCGTGCCTGGCGTCATGGGGTAAATGTCTTCCTGGTAGGAATCCGACTGTAGTGGGAGAAGGGCAGAGGATGGACAGCTGGGGGCTGCTGAGAAAGCCCGCCCTGACCTCCCGCCATGCTGGCTGTTTCCTGCCTCCAGGTCTTTGCTCTTGCCATACCAGCTGCCTAGACCTGCCCCTGCACGCAGCAGGCCCAACTGTCCCCACCTGAATGTATCCTCTACTCTCCACCCTGAGCTTGAGGACCCGAACCCATGCACCTCTTTCATCTGGGCTCTTCCAGGCTTATGGGCAGCAGTGAGCAAGCTAGGATTCAACACAGTGGCCCTTCGGCACCCAGTCCAGTCCCACTCACCCTCCGGGGCACAATCATGGAAATGGGCTCGATCAGGCCCTTGAGAGTCACCAGTTTGTAGAAGCGGAACACCTCACAGGCCGACACATCCAGCCCGTGCTTGGGCATGACCCCTGTGGAGAGGCACACACAAGTCCATGGGGGTCCCAGACACACCCATCCCCCTTGGTGCATTCACCCCTGCCTGGTGTTCTCAGCCAGGGGCCAGGAAGAGGTTTGGAGACAATGACCCATACAGAGGGCAGTTGGGTCATTGCCTCAAGCTTGAATCAGGCTCTGATGAAATCAATCTCTCTCTCTCTCTCTCTCTGTACTAGGGATCCAGGGTCTCCAGTTGTACTACTGAGTTAAATCTCTAGCCCTTTTATTTTGTGACAGGGTCTTGCTAGCTACCCAGGCTAGCCTTGAACTTGTGATCCTCCTGCCTCAGCCTCCTGAGTAGCTGGGATCACAGTCATGTGCCACCACACCCAGTAGAATCTGGCTCTTGCTGGTCACTTCTCAAATAAGTCCCTTGGGCCAGACATGTCTCATCATGTACATGCTTTAGAACCTGGGCCTTGTAGAACCAGTAGTCCACTCCTTTATTTATGTAGGGCCAGGGTTTGTCCAAAATAATGGCATGGCAGGGGTGGGGCCACAGAGCCCCTCACCTTTGGAAATGAAATGTCTCCCGTAAGCCTCCCTTGTCCTCAGAGAGCAAGGAGAGCCAAGCTATCTCCCACTCCCATAGAGGTTAAACGCAGCCTCAGGTGGTTTTCTGTTGTATGTCTTTCAGAACAGGTGGCACTTGCAGGTGACCTCTGTTTCACTGGCCACAATGTCCCTAACAACTACATCTCCTGAACACCTACTAGGACGGGGCAGTGCGGTGTTAGCACAGCTCAACCAGGTTTGCTTCTGCCCCTCTAGCCCTCTATCTGCCTCTCAGCTTTCTTTCCTTGGACAGAAGCAGCCCCACGAGAGGTGGTGGGGGATCAAGTGCAAAGATGCCCATTGCCAGCCTGGCACCATCAGGAGCCTGGATGGATGGCACTCCTATCCTTCCCTGTGATGCAAACGGGAGGTAGGCTCTAGGTCTACCCCCCCGGAATGGAAGCTGCTCTTCCAGATGGTGCAATTCCAGAAGCTGGAGGGGTTGGTGTAGTGGGTACCCCTTTAGGATTTGGAGCCAGCAGGTCTGGGTTTGAACTGTTTCTGCCACTTCACAGCTCCAGGACCTGCCAGGCATGGGTTATGTAATGTCCTTCAGCCTGAGAGAAGTGCCTGGCTCATGGTCAATGCTCAGTAGTGGCCAAGGAGAGGAAGATGAGGACAAGGAGACAGTCACCTTGGCTCCTCCGTCCTGGTCTCCTCCCCACCCACCACATCCCTTGCCTTACCCAGTCCTCCTGACCTTACTCCCAAACATCTCTGGGATTCCCTCCCTCCTCCCGTTGGCATACCATCCACCTAATTATCAGCCTGTCTTGCCTACAATCTACAACTGCTTCCAAACTGGTCTCCCTGCCTCCTAGTGGCCTTTCCCATGTCCGTCTCCGCATAGAAGCTACAGCAATCTTACACTAACGACTCACACCACATCATGTTGCCCCACCCCCGACTCAAGGAAAAGAGAGTCCTCCAATTCCAATAAAATCCAAACTCCTTCTCCTAGTTAATGCATTCCCGTCTCCTCTCCATCCCTGCCATATCACAGGCTGTGCTATGTTTAGCCACACTAATCCTCCTTCTGATCCTAGAACATGATAGGCTGCTTCTGGCCACAGGACCTTTGCACTATTTCCCCTGCTAGAACTACTCTGTCCCCTCCCACCATTCAGATCTTAGCTTACAGTATCATTTCCATGGAGCAGCCTTCCCTGATTCCCTGGCCTAAAGTAGTCCCCAGGCACTCTTGGTTCTGTCACCTCTTTTGAGTATCTGCCTAGAACTCACTTCCGAGTGAGATTTTTCTTACTTATTTGTTTATTGTCTGTCTCTCCCCCAGTGAAATGTCATTTGCGTGAGTGAGGCCCTATTTGGTCTTATTTAACACAGTACTCTCTGTGTCACCTGGGGCCTGGTGCACAGCTGGTACCCAGTAAGTGCTGCTGCCAGCTACCTGAAGGAGCAGGAAGAGCACGTGTCCTGCCAGGTACCTTGTGTCATGGTTTCCAAGCTGTGCAGCGGCCCTGTAAGGTGGGTTTGATTACCCCTATCTTAAAGATGGGAAGCTGAGACTTGGAAGGGTTAAGCACACAGAGGAGCCAGAATGTACACCAAGCCTGACTCCAAAGTCCAGGCTGCTTTTTATAGTACTTGGTGAAGGGTGACCGTGAAGAAGGTGGGGATGACAGACAGCTGGGAAAGGTGGGGTAGATGAAATGGTCATTAGGATCTCAGATATTTCTGGGCCTCCATTTTGCTGTTGGTCACTGAACTGGGCTCTTGGGCCCTTTTCAGCCCTGATGCTCCTGAAGCTGGCCCTCAGGCCCTGTCCATGATACCAGATCCACAGAGGGAAAAAGCCAGACAGGCCCCAAGAAGGAGAGTCACCTATAAAGGCAGAATGCCTGAAGAGATTCGTTCCACTGAGTGGTTCAGACCCCAAATGCTGACATGCTGGGTCATAAGCACTGTTGGTGTTAGTTGACAGGGATGTCCCTGTAAGACTTCAGTGGTGGCAGAATGTGGTATCTAAAGATCGGCTGGCCTGACTCTCATGCCTTGCCAAATCCAGGCCCTGAGACTCTGGACAGCTTGGGGCCCAGTGATGGGGCACCTGGAATTTCTTCCCGCCCTATCAGTCACGGACAGACCTGTGGCTGGGATTGGAGTTCTGGTTTCCCAGCACCTCAGGACGGGGCTTGAGTCTAGTCCCTACCTTGGATCTTAGTTATCGAACTACCCTCCACACCTGTCAGACCCACTCTGGGCTCCAGCTCCTCATCTGCAATCAGGAATGAAGACATAGCAGCCCCTGCAGGCTGCTGCTGAGCACGGGTGACAGTGGATACAATGCCATGGAATGACCTAGCCGGTCAAGGGGCAGTGACAGGCTGGCTGAGGAAGGGCCAGCTGACCTTCCCAAGCACCAGCAGCTGCAGGTTCTACTCTGACTTGCCTGTGAACTGTGGCCTTCTGAGTCTGACTTTCCTCTGTAAGGGAGAGGGTGATCCACAAGACAAACGTCCAGGCAGCCTCTGGGCCCCTTACCTAGGCCTTTCTGTGGGGCTGGTGAGCGGAACTCCATGAGGTAACTCAGGTAGGGCTTCTCTGTGCTGATCTCATAGTACCGGATGTTTCCATCCCCCTGGGGGCAGGAGAGAGGGTGGTGAGCGCGGTGTAGCAGAGAAGGGGCTGCAGGCCCTGGTCCTTGGTCTGCTGAAGAGAGTTGCCCTCCATGTGCATCGGAGGTCATCTAAGATCAGAGAGTCCTGTGCTCTCCACCTGGTGGTCCTACCATGGGGACTGAGCAGAGGTGGAGGGTGGAGGTGGGATGGGGTGGAGTGTGCGTGTGTGTGTAGGGGGTGGGGTATGTGTACAGTGTTTTTGACAAACAAGACTGTATTCACCAGCAGTGTCTTGGCAGGGGTTTCAGATTCCCTCATTCCTCACCGTCTGCACTTCGGCTTCTGAGCTTGACTCCACCGGACGCACCACCCCCTTCACCTTCCAGGGAATTCTGTCACTGCCGCTTGGGTAGGAGTGAGTGTGGACTTGAGGGCAGTTATAGATGGGAGAGGGTGAGACCCAGGACTTGGGGTGACTCATGGGAAGTCAGAGAGGTAAGGTTGACTCCTCTTAGGGGGGTAAAGGCCCCATGGGGGCAGGGGTCTCCCACTGGCCCCAGGCCGTCCCCACTGCCTCTACTACCTTCCCAGCCAGGTAGAGCATGTGCGTGTCGGCGTCATAGAAGGGGAACAGGAGGCCAGAGAGCCCATCAATTTCTTCCTCAATCAGTGGCATGGACAGATCTTCCTGTGGGGAGGCAGGGTCGGGTCAGCTTACGTCCAGGCAAGATCACTCCTCAAATCCCAGCAAAGCCCTCAGAGTCACAACCCTTTCATGTCAGGTCCCCCTCAGATGTTAAAAATCTTGTCCTATGGGTGCGGACAAGGCTGCATTCCCGTCATCAAAAGCAGCCAGGGCAGAAGGAAAGCCCAGCAGGAGGTAGAGGACTTGTGCTGAGTGTCCCCTTTCCACACCCACTACTTGCTGTGTCCCCAGACAAGCCTCTAGATCTCTCTGGAGCTCAACGCCAACTCTGGAAAAAGAAGGCAAACATCTTGCAGTTGTGGGCAGGCACTGTCCCGAAGCCCTCCGGGCCCCAGGGCCAGCTCCAGAGGTCTCTGACCCGCTGGTGATATTGTCAGAGCTGCTGTGTGGGGAAAGGCCCCTGATTTTCTGAGGAAGTGGCCTCTGGGTAGAAGCCGAATGCTCCCTTTAGCCCACACGCAGCCAGTCCTCAGTCTCTGGCCCTCTAGCCCAGCCCGCTCCGCCCTGCTGAGCATTAGCAGCTCTTCTTAGCCTGAGCTTTTTTTTTTTTAAAAAAAAAAAATATATTTATTTGTTTTTACTAATTGTACATGATAGTAGAATGTATTTTATCATATTATACATACATGGATTATAACTTCTCATTCTTCTGGTTGCACATGATGTAGAATTAACTGGTCGTGTAATCGTATATGCACACAGGAAAGTCATGTCTGATTCATTCTTCTGTCTTTCCTATTCCCAGCCCCACTCCTTTCCCTCCCATTGCCTTGTAACTGAGACAATAGGTCTTGTCTCAAGTCACACAGAGAGTTGAAGACGCTCCTCTACTCCCTGCCACCTCCAGGGCCTGCTCATTGGCCTGTGCTGCTGCTGTCTGAGCCAGGTGGTGGGTAGGGAGAGGTTGCACGAGGAAGCTGGACGCACAGGTCCCCATGACCCCATAGACCCAGCTAGGAGGCCAGCGAGGCCTGGCTGCAGGTTGCAGCTGGATATGGGCACACATACACACTGATGGAGGCAGCACTGGGCAGGGAAGACGAGCTCTGCTCCCACTCGGGGTGTGAAAAGGCTGACCTGGCTCCCTGGAGGTCCTCGGGCCTTGGCCCATTGTACCCATGTCCCACTGCAGGATGGAATCCCAGCACATGCTAGGGGTGTACATGGAAATGTGAGCCTGTGTCTGGGCGGATGGGCAGCACGTCCAGGCTCCAGCCGGGTGGCACTGCCTGATCCACTGTCCACAAGTGGATGGGCCACAGCCTTAGCCCTTTCCAGGTACCACCTATGGGTCCATCCCCCCCAGTACCACATGAGCCTCATCCGGCCCTTCCCTTCTCTGATATCTCACCCCCCCATTCCACATGGGGTTTCCAGCAGAAACCCCATGGATCCAGACCATAAACCTCTGTTCTTGCCCCATCTGGGAAACAAAGACCCCAGGTGCTCAGGCCTAGGTGACCTGCTCCCTTCCTGCCCACCACCTGGTCTCCCTGTACTGACCTGGTCCCAGAGGGCGATCTGTCTTGTGTTCCACCTGGAGACCCCTGTCGTGAGGAGCCGCTTCATATTTCCTAAGAACACCACCCGGTTCACTCTGTGGTTTTTGCAGTTGGCCTCCTGGTGGGACAGACAGCGAGTGAGCCAGGGACCCCAACCCTCAGGTACTGTAGTGGTTGAATGGCGCCCACAGGAAATATCCATCCTAATCCCAGGATACTATGGATATTGGCTTATTTGAAAAAAGTATCCTTTAAAAAAAAATGCTGGGAATTGAACCCAAGGGCACTTAACAACTGAGCCACATCCCTAGCCCTTTTTTATATTTTATTTTGAGACAGGGTCTCCCTGAGTTGCTTAGGGCCTCACTAAATTGCTGAGGCTGGCTTTGAACTCATGATCCTCCTGCCTCAGCCTCCCAAGCCGCTGGGATTACAGGTGGGCACCACCACTCTCAGCTGGAAAAAGGGTCCTTGAAGATGGAATTATGTTAAGGACCCTGAGATAAGGGGTGCCCTGGATTATATAGGTGGGCCGTAAATGACATCACAAGTGTCCTTGTAAGAGAGAGGTGAGTATACAGACGCGAGGGGAAGCGATGTGACCACGGCAGCGGATACCAGAGTGCTGCAGCCTCAGTCAAGGCAGCCAGCAGGCGCAGAAGCTGGAAGAGGCCAGAATGGATCCTCCCCCAGAGCCTCTGGAGCACGTGTGGCCCCGCTGACATCTCGATCTGGGGCATCTGGCCTCCAGAGCTGTGAAAGAACACAGTTCTGTTGTTTTAAGCCACCTCGTCTGTGGTGAGGTTTTGCAGCAGCGACAGGAAATGAACACAGGTGCTATGGAGCAAGGAGCCCGGGGAACCAGGAAGCCAGGCCTCTGCGGGTGGGAACAGGGAAGGGAGGGGTGAATTTCCACCAAGCCCTCGCTGCTGGGGGAGACACAGGTGTAAGGTGCTCTCACAGGGCATCTATTAAACCTCGGACACCTGCTGGAAGGACTCATTATCCTCCCTTTGAGGACAAGGAAACTGAGGCTCAGGAGGACACAGGACACTGGTTCTGCTTCTCTGTGCAGTAGCTCGGCTTCACCAGGCGGCTCCTTCTTATCTGCGCGTGCTCCTGCTCCTGTACACTGAGTTCCTCCTGACTCACCACAGTCCTTGGCCAAGTGAGTCAGCACCAGGTTGGAAAGGAGGAGTGGGACAGCCCAAAGGTCCAGGCTGGCTGCACTTGATCTGGGCTTTAGTCCCAGTTCAGCCAGAAAAGAAAGTATAGCCTGGGAGAAGTCTTCAGCCTCTCTGGGCATGGCTCCTCGTGTGTGAGTTGGAGGTTGGTCTTCTGTGCTCCAGCATCCTTTCTATTCTGCATGGGCGCTGAGCTTGAACTCCAGCCCCACCCTACAAACTGTGAGATTTGTTTCTCAACCTCTGTAAGGATCCATGTTGTCATGTGTAAAATGGGAAGAACAATAGTACCCACCTGGGAGGGCTGTCCTGAGGACTAACAGCAATAACAATGCAGAGGTCTGGCACGTGCACGCAACGAGTCCTTAGTAAATGCTGGTGCATACTAATGATACCAACAACTAGAGTTACTTTATCCCAGTAGAACATGACTTTCAGGTCTTGCAATATTGGATTCTTCCAAGATTAATACACCCAGGTCAAGCACTGATCTTTCTTGTATGGTAGGCAAATCTCCAATTTCATCTATATTTTCCATCCTGCCCAGCCCCATGACTGGCATACAGTAGGTGCTCAAGAAAGATTCATTCGTTATTCCTGAATGAAACCTAACCCCTTCCTCACACGCAAGACTCAGGACATTCAAAGACCAAAAATAGAACTAAGGTCACCACCAATCTCCCCACTTGGAGCCTTCTGTGGGGAGGGTACCCTGAGCCATCTTCCCAGCTCATCCGTGCTGGTGGCTAGGCACTGGGTCCAAAGTCTCCTCCTTCTACGCCCATGATGGGAGTTGACACCTGGGGACTCATGTGCTAAAGATGTCATCCCAGCAGGCCAAAAGAATCCCATCTGGAGAAGGCAGTTGAAATGGGAACAGGAAAAGGTACTGGAGTCCCTCCCCACCCAGAACAGGGCACGACTCCTATGAGCACAGAGGCACCCAGAGCAGAAGGGCTGGAACAGGGGACTGCGAGAGTACAAGAGGAGGGGCCTGGCACAACCTCTTCCTCCAGGCCTGGCTGAAAGCTGAGCCCCAGGCCCAACACCTTCCCCCTCAAAAAAAATGTAGGGTTCCACCTGCAGAACGCGGCCAGAGCGAGGCTCGATCACACGCAGCTTCTTGTCCTTGCAGGTGGTGGTGAGCAGGCTGCCGTCCGTGTTGAAGGACATGCAGAGGATCACGTCAGTGTGGCAGTCGATCATCTTCACCGGCTCGCCCACGTCCAGGTTCCAGATGAGGACCTGAGAAGGGAGACATGCAGGAGGGGGGTCAGCCGCTGCTGTGCTCGTGGGCGTCTATCCTCGAGCCACCTCTGGTTGCCCTGGGAGAAACACTTCGTGCAGAGCCTGCGGTGTGCTGAGCTGCAGCCTGGTGTCATTGAGTTCTATTCAGAAAGGCTGACACGTCTGGTTATACAAATCCACTAATATCCCTGCACAGGTCCCAACCCCAGCCTGGACTGGTTTTGCAATTAACAAAAGGATAAATATCCCTTGCCTGGTCCCAGGTGGCTGGCACCCCTCTGTGGAGGGCATGCCTGGGGTTAGGAGATGGGGCTCCATTTTCTTCTCTCCAGTCCATCAACCACCAGAGAAGGCAGGGAAGATGCCTCCAGCCCCTGTGGACCCCAGGAGCAATGGGGTGCACAGGAGATGCTCAGTCGTGTATAGTAAATGAATGAATGAGCGAATGACTGAATGAGACCATGGTAGTGAACATGCTTAGGAAAAGGGCTCCCTATAGTCCCCAAACATCCCCTTCTCTTGCCCTACCCCTCCCCACTGATTGACTCTGCCTGGCTGCCCCCACCCCGATGTGTGCACCTTGTAGTCGTAGCCAGCACTGAACAGGATGTTGTTGGTGGTGGGGTGCCACTCGACCAGCCCCACGCGCCGGCTGTGCCCATGGAGCTCCAGGAGCGCCTCCGTCATGTTCCGCTTCAGCCCACCCTCAGGGATCTCCCAGATCCGCACCTGCAGAGGGAATGAAGGGCTTTGGCTGGGTGGGCAGGGACAGGAGTTGATATTGAGGGTTCTTTTCTTGGGAAACTAAGCTTTTCGAGGCTAGCCAAGAGAGGCACCTCCTGGTTCAGGGAAGTAGGTGGAGCCTGACCAGAGGCCTGTGGGAAGGTGCCAGGAGTGGCCAGAGAGGAGATCAGTTCTCCTCTGCCTTTGGGAGGGTTTTCTCTAAGAAGTCTCTGCAGACCTAAGATGATTCCTGGTATGCCGATGTTGCTGGGATCCGGCCAGGTTCAGGACAGTGTGCATGCAGCTTTTAGCAAGCGCTGGAGTAAGAAAGCCTATCTTCACTTCCACCTCACAGCCTTCCAAGAGAATCTGCCTTCCTTCTACTCTCCTCAGCCCCAGCTCCTGTTGGTTCCTCATGGCCTGGGCTCCCACTCTATGCCCAACCCAGTATGGACACCTAGGTGGGGGGAAATGCACCGGGGAGGCTGGGAGGTCCCAGTCTGTTCTGTGTGATGGACTTGGGGGAGTGACTTAGGTTGGAAACACTAAGACTAAAACATGGGCAGAGCCTGGAATGGAATTGCTATTTTCAGTCTTGTGGATGCTGACGAAGAGGCAGAAAAAGGTGATCTGCCAAGAGAAGGTCAGGACATGCAGATAGCAGCGGAGAAGAGAGGCCACGTAGCCATAGAGGGAGGAGCTGAGCCACTTCTCAGCAAATAACCCCCCTGGATTCCTGACATTACCCTGGTGGGCTTCTGTCACTCAAAACTAAATTCCCACTGTGTCGTCTATGTAGTGGAAAGGGTGGGTGCTCATGGCTCTGCCTTGTCTACTGGTGGTATAACATGAGATAATATTGCAACTGTTTATGAAATGCACTAAACAGACCTGTGGAATTATAGTTCTTGTTATTATCATCATTAATTTTATGTGTTAGAATCTAACCAGGTGGAAAGGAAAGAGCATGTGTGATTACAATTTGGACATTTTTAAAGCAACCGTTTTGGAAACCTAAACTCCACCCTTGCTAGTAAGGAGAAAACAGGAAAACTAGCTTTGAGATACCATTTTAAATCCACTAAAATAGCCAACTGGGTGGGAGAGGGAAGAGTCCGTGTTGGCAAGATTATGCTGGAACTTGTAGATACCATTGGGATTGACAGTGTTATAAATCAGAGGAGCTCTTTTGGATGCAATTTGGCAATCTTTAGGAGGAACCGTAAAGACATTTATAGTAGACTCTTTGACTTGGTAACTTCACTCTTAAAATTCAATGTGTGCATGAAGATGTTCATTGCAATATCATCTAAACAGAAAATGTAGAAATGCTCCAGGTGACCGACAATTTAATATGTTCTGTCAGTATATCCTAGTAGTCACTGGTTATAATCCTGTGGATAATCACAAAGAGCATGTTAAGGGCAGCCAAAGGCAGACCCCGGGCCTGGGGAGCAAGATAAGGAATGGGCACCCTGAGGGAATTCTGTTAAGTCTCCTATGCAAGAAGGTGCTTCCTCCTGAGTCCGCAGAACTGACGTTTCCCCACGCTTGTGTCTCCCAGGACTCACACACCTGTCGACTGGGAGGTTTTCAGGTAAGTCAGTTTCAAGCAAGGTCACCCATGTGCACCCTTCTCAGTTTCAGAAAATCATCTTCCAATGCACATTCAAGAAAAAGTTGATAATTAAGGGACAGTTGCAAATGTTCTTCTGTCCCCATTTCCCCACTGTCATCCCTTTTGGTGGCTCCAGCCCTCCAGGAAAGCCCAACATTCCTGTTGGGGAGAGAAGTGACAAGAAGAGGGACCTGCCATGCCTCATGGTTTTCCTTGACAGTTGCTATGCGAGGGTGTGCAGGCATGAGGGCAGGTCTGGGAATGGTGGGAAGAGGGCTGGGGATGAGCTGCCGGGTACAACGACCTGGTTGTCACCAGTGCACATGTGTCTTTTATCTCTAAAATGTAATATAGGAAAGTGACTCTTGAAACAGGAAGACTAATGCTTGTATTAGACACGTGTACACTACACACACACACACACACACACACACACACTTCTTTTTTTACCAAAAAGAAACTGTATCACATGTTCTTTAACTTGATTTTTTCATGTAACTACAACCACTAAGCCACATCCCAGCCTGTTTTTTATTTTACTTTTTAAATTTTGAGACAGGACTTTGCTATATTGCTGAAGCTACCTTTGAACTTGGGATCTGCTTGCCTCAGTCTCCTGAGCTGCTGGGATTACAGGTGTGCGCCACTGTGCCCAGTTTACCTTATCTTTTTAAATGGCCAGAGAGACATCTGTTATATAACTGTCCCAAGATGAATTTGCTCAGTCTCTAGGTTCTAGGTTCTGAACACTACTTTTGACATCTAGGTTCTGAACACTACTTTTTCACGATTATAATTCATTCTATGATGAACATACAAGTTTGTGCTTGGGTAGGAATATTCTTGTAGGATAAATGCCTAGGTATGCATCATCTTTTTAAAATAGTTATTGTAAAATTGTCTCCCAAAGTCATCCTGACTTCTACCCTCAGAGTCTGAGATCTATTCCTCTAAATAACACTTTGTGTGGGGGGGTGGGGGGCACTGGGATTGAACTCCGTAGCAGGGCATGTTACCACTAAGCTACATCTCAGACTTTTATTTTTGATTTTGAGACAGGGTTTTGCTAAGTTGCTGAGGCTGACCTTGAACTTCTGATCCTCTCACCTTCCCAAGTAGCTGATTTTGCAGGCTAGTGATGTTTGGGGTCAGTGGTAGTGTGCCTAACACCCAGTATTGCAGACAAAAAAAAAAAAAAAAAGGCTGATTTTTACCCATCTGAAAGGTGAAAAATACCATCAGGTTGTTGTTTGTATTTTTGTTTCCTTGACTCTTAGAAATACCAGGCATGGAGCTGAGGTTGTGGCTCAGTGGTAGAGCGCTTGCCTAGCATGTGTGAGGCACTGGGTTCGATTCTCAGAACCACACATAAATAAATAAAATAAAGGTCCATCAACAACTAATAAAAAAATATTCACAAAAATAGAAATACCAGGCATCCTTCCCAGTTTTATTGGCCACACTTGTCTGTGCTTGGGTTGGAAGGTTCCAGATGCTTTTGGACTCAAAGGGACCAGACTTTGAGAGGTGGAATCACAGGGAGTGTTGGGGCAAGGACTCCGTCTTGGGACACTTGACTAGTAAGGACTGCCTTACTAGCATGGCAGGCAGTCTGTGTGCACATTCAATGCACAAATGGTGACGGAGGCAGGAGAATTGTCTCTGGCCATTGAGAGGGATCTTTGAAGCCTCTTATAAGCCAACAGGAGAGGCTGTTGAGCTTGCCCCACGCTGCTCTTGATGTTACAGGACAGACAGATGAGGATGGTGGGAACATGAGGTTAAAAGAATAATTCTATGAAATGGGCCCAGTCTCCTGAGTCTCCACGGTGCTGACCCCCACATGCTTTCATTTCCAAGAAGCAATTTACCTGCAGCCCTGCGTGGTCTAAGTGGACAGGATTTGTCACATTCCTTAGCAAACTACCTGTTCACTGCAGGAGAAATGCAGGCCCAAGATAATGTCAATAGGAGGAATCCAGGAGATTTTTGTGACCAGATCCTAAAACTCTGGGAGGTAAGGATAGTTCCTCCTAACCATAAAATCTATAAGAATGTATAGTTAAGAGTCCAATTAGAACTGGTCAGCATGGGCCAAGGTGATCTAGGGTTGCCATGACAGTGGGGACTTGAAAGTCTGATGTCACCTTGCTGTCAGTCAAAGTCAAGAGGTGGACCTGGGCAGGACTCTCTGGAAACTCCTCTAGGATCCCCAATAAAACTGGAGTGCAGGAGAGGCACATTGTCCCTCTCCTGTCTGAGAGGACCCACTCTCTTCCTTAGGAGCGTCCCCTTTCCCCTTTCCTATCTCTTCAATAAACTCATTCCTGTTACTCTGAGCGACATGTCTGAAATCTTTCTGACTCCATCATAAGAATCAGGGTTTGAAGAGGGGGTCTTTGTGCTGCCTCCGTTTCTTGGAAGGCCCCAGCTTCATAACACTGACAGCACCCATGTAGTGCTGAACCAGGCAGTACCTGTGGGAGCACAGAGTCGGGGGATCCTCGAATGCAGTCTGGGGAGGATGGGGGGTGGGGAGTCTGGGAAGGCAGGGTTAGAATACAGGGTGTCAAACAAGTTTGAAAAGATAGTTTGGGGTGCGGGGAGGGGTGAAACAGAAGAATGAACAGCGTATGGGATTTGGGCACAGTGGGTAGGGCAACTGCAGGTGGGTCAGCCTGGCTGATCTGCAGGATGGAAGGTGCAGAGGAGGCCAGAGGCCGTATGTTGTACCTTGTCACCAAGGCACACTTGAAGATGCTCTGCTTGGGCTCAGAGTCTCAGGAAAAGAATGCTTGCCCAGGCCGAACGCAGTGGCGCATGCCTGTAATCCCAGCACTTAGAGAGGCTAAGACAGGAGAATAGCCAAGTTCAAAGCCAGCCTCAGCAACGGCGAGGAGCTAAGCAACTCAGTGAGACCCTGTCTCTACATAAAACACAAAATAGGGCTGGGGGTGTGGTTCAGTGGTCGAGTGCCCTTTAGCTCAATCCCCGGTACCAAAAAAAAAAGAAGGCTTGCCCAGGCCAATCTCACTCCTGTGCAGATAACTGAGATGAGCCTGGGCTGCGCCTGCGTGCTGGGTTAAGGCAGAAACGTCAGGACGGGGAGTGCTGCTCCCTCCATCAGGTGCCAATCCCACACACTAGCTGAGTGACAGGAAGAGCCAGTTAACCTCTCTACTGCTGTGGCTCTTGGTCTAGGAAATAGAAACCTACATGCTGGTAGACACTGCTTCGAAGTCACATGAACTGATTTGTTGGGGTGACAGCTCTACCTGGGAGCCTGGGGTAGGGGAGGGGCTGCAGGAGGGCAGGTGGTGCCCAGGTTGCAGGCCCTGCCTGGACCCAAGCCTCATGGAGCAAATGGTTACAGGTAGAAGCCGACAGAGTTGTTTTCACCAACAATTATTAGATGTAGGATCCCATATGGGAATTGGGGCACCAGGACGAATAACTATAAGAGAGAGAGGCACCTTGCCTTGTCCCCATATGATACCAGCCACTTCTCTTCCTGGGCCCTGGTTTCCTTATCCACACATAGAGACGTTATTAGTTCATCCCCCAAACTTTTCTGCTTTTGACATCATTGAACGTGTCCGCGGGAAGAAGTTAGCTCCTCTTGAACCACAGCAGCAGCAAACAGTTGGCGCCAGAAGCTCTTCAAGCTCAGAGGAGGCGCTGGAGTTCACAGTGGGCCTAGTTCACTGAGAAAGGAACTCCTAGCCTTTAGTATTTAAGGCATTCTCTAGAAACCAAGAATGGGTCGGATGTGGGAGGAGCACTGTGGATCTGCCCAGAGGTTGCTGTGGGAGGTCACTTGGATTCAACTGGAAAGTCAATAGTCTGCCAAACAGGATTTCAGGGAGGAAGGGGTGGGGAGGAGAAGTGGCAAAAACAGGCGCTCTCTCCAGCAGGCCAGCGATGCCTGGGACTGCCCCTCAGTGAGTGCCTGGGTCAGAGCCCATTAAACTGTAATGCTCCATCCAACAGAATATTCCAGCCCCACCTTGTGCTACAGACAGGAGAGACCAGGGGACAGTCCAGGGTCTTGGGGAGCCCAGGGCCTTGCAAGGAGACGCAGACATGTGCAGACACAGTAAAGGCAGCTGACAGGATGGAGTAGAGACCAAACGTGGGGAGTGGGGGCAGGGCGGGGCTGTGGGTCAACAAAGCAAGAGCTCTGTGCTCTCAGCCTCTGTTCCAAACCAGGCTCTGACCTTATTGCCATGAGACTTTGGCCAAGTCACTTAGCCTGTTAATTATACCCATATAAGGAAGTTGCCACGGAGACCTAATAAAGACAAAACATATGCACTACCAGATTACCAAAGACTTGAGAATTCCTAAGGAAGCTTACTTAATGTTAATTAAGGATTATATACAACTTTTCACATAGGTCAAACTTTAGATGGGATTTTTTTTTTTTTGGTACCAGGGATTGAACTCAGGGGCACTCGACCACTAAGCCACATCCCCAGCCCTGTTTTGTGTTTTATGTAGAGACAGGGTCTCGCTAAGTTGCTTAGCGCCTCGCCATTGCTGAGGCTGGCTTTGAACTCGCAATTCTCCTGTCTCAGCCTCCCAAAGTGCTGGGATTACAGGCGTGTGCCACCGTGCCCTGCTTAGATGTGATTTTTTTTTCATGGGCATTTTTTTTCTCCCTGTGTGGTCAGTACATTTGGTATGAATTGTTCTTTCTCCTCCCTTCCTTCCTTTCTCCCTCCCTCCCTCCCTCCCTCCCTCCCTTCCTTCCTTCCTTCCTTCCTTCCTTCCTTCCTTCCTTCCTTCCTTCCTTCCCTCCTTTCCGTAGTAAGGATTGAACCCAGGATCTTGCCCAAGATATGCAGATACTGTACCACTGAGCTACATCCCTAACCCTTTTAATTTTATTTTGAGAAAAAGTTCTTGCTAAGTTGCCCAGGTTGGACTCGAACTTGCCATCCTCCTTGCCTTAGCTACTCAAGTAGCTGGGATTACAGGCGCGCACCACCATGCCTGGCTATAAATTGCATCTTTAAAATGCTACGCTGAGGGCTGAGGGCGTTGTTCAGTTGTGGAGTGCTGATTTGGCATGCATGAGACCCTGGATTCAATCCTCAGCACAACAAAAACAAAAACGAAACAAACAAACAAAAAAACTTACATGATTTGGGAGGTATTTGGTTATATTTCTGCTTTCTGACACTTTGAGGGTGGTGGCTCTTTATGACTTAGGGCCAGGACCTAGTGAGGGCCTCTAGAAGACATTGTTCCTAAGGGAAACCATGCTCTCCATTTAAGGGATCTGCAAACAGACACTATTTACTGTCTGTAAATGCAGTATAGGAGCTCAGAAGAAAAGCTGGAGTTCACAGTGGGCCAAAGTATCTAGATAAGATTTTGAATTTAAACCTCTTATCAACTTTTTTGAATGACAACAACCAAACACTTCTATAGTGTTGTGAGGAGCAAGAAAGTGAAAAACCCTCTGAAAGCATCCAATTAAGCTGTACTATAGTATGCAGACATTGATCCCAGGCTTTGCATCTAACCACTCCTGGGGTTTAATCTTTCCTGGGGTCAAGAGCACAGCAACAGTCACATTTCCTACAGGGAGAAGAGAGCAGCTGAGGGTCTTACTCAGAGTCAGGAGGGTCCGGAACTCTGACCTACTCAATTCTTGGCCATTATTCTGCTTAGCACTAGAAATTGAGTTCATTGTCATTCACATAAAGGAGGGGTAGAATCTCAAAGTCTACCCTGATGCTCCCATCTTCTGACCAGTCACTCCACCTTTTCCCAACTACTGGAGACAAATCACACCAAACTCCAGGAGGCAGGAGGGGCTAACTGGGACCTAGAGGAAGAAGCATGCTTGAACATCTGCCGCCAGAGTCCCGGGAGGAGGTTGCTACAAGTCCCGTCTCCCCTGGATCAGATCCAACAACATCAAGAGGGCCTGGTCTGTCCTTCTGCTTATCTATCCCAGGAAATAGAGCAGCTGCCTGGCTCCAATCCAACCACGTCTCACTCCGGAGACACGCATTGTTAGGCAATTTCGTCATTATGCAAACATCGCAGAGTGCACTTACACGCCCCTGGATGAGGGGCGCCTACTTCACACCAGGCCGAGGGGCGTAGATGCTGCTCCCAGGCCAAGGCCTGCACAGTATGCTCCTGTACCGAATGCCACAGGCAATCAGAACACAAGTATCTGTGTATCCAAACATACCTAAATATAGAAAAGGCACAGTAAAAATACGGTACCCTGCGTCTGCACAGGGCCCTCACTATGGCAGGAGCACTGGAGTTGCTCCAGGTATGGGTGGGGGGATGGGGAGTCAGGGAGCCAGTGGTGAGGGAGTGGACACCATCGATGTAGCACACTTGGGCTGCACTCGGTTTACTAAAAGATAATTTCCTAGCCAAGTGCAGTGGCGCAAGCCTGTAATCCCAGCAGCTCAGGAGGCTGAGGCAGGAGGATCGCAAGTTCCAAGTCAGCCCCAGCAATTTAGGGAGGCTCTGAACAATTCAGCGAGATCCTGTCTCTAAATAAAATATTAAAAAGGGGGCTGGGGATGTGGCTTAGCGGTTAAGAACCCCTGGGTTCAATCCCTAGTATCAAAAAAAAAAAAAAGATAATTTCCTTTTTTCAATAATAAACTAGAAAACAGGTTTAAGCGATCCTTGTATAAGTTATAAACTTTTCCTATTTTTAAAGTATTTTTTAAAAAGTTTTAGACTTTTGGGCTGGGATTGTGGCTCAGTGGTAGAGCGCTTGCCTCGCATGCGTGAGGCCCTGGGTTCGATCCTCAGCACCACATAAAAAGAAATAAAGACATTGTGTCCATCTACAACTAAAACAAAATTAAAAAACAACAAAAAAAAAGTTTTAGACTTTTTGTGTTAAAAGGTAAGACACGGAACACGGGCACTAGCCTCAGTCCACACAGGGCAGGATCTTCACTGTCACTGTCCCCTACCTCCAGACCTGCCTGAGGCTGTTTTGCAGGGAACTTTTTATTAGTAGTAGAAGGAGTACGCACTGAAATAAAATGTGTGGCTAAGTAAACATGTAAACCAGTGCCACGAGCATCTGCTGTCATATCAGGTATCATGTCCCGTGCTGATCCCACGTGCTAGACTTTCACACGACTGGCAGCACAGTACGTTTGTTTACACCACAGTACGTTTGTTTACACCTATTGCTGGGCAATAGGCATTTGCCGGTTCCATCCTAATCTTCTGAGACCACTGTTGCAAATGTGGTCCCTCATCAACAGAAATGTCCTTACACGGTGCATGATGGTATCTCAAAATCACCCTTCTTGTATGAAGTTTGGATGGTCAGTTCCACTCTACAGAGGTGGGTTCTTTTGATTCATGCTGTCTGAGTCACACACAGTGACACATGCCTGTTATCCCAGTGACTCAAGAGGCTGAGGCAGGAGGATCACAAGTTTAAGGCCAGCCTCAGCAGCTTGGTGAGACCCTGTCTCAAAATAAGCAATGACAAGGGGATGTCGTGTAGTGGTAAAGTGTTCCTGGGTTAAATCCCCAGTACCAAATAAAATAAAACTCATGTGTGTTCTGGCACTTCCAAGATTGACTTACTGAATGAGTGAAAAAATGGAAGAACTCAAAGAGTGTAGAAGGCTACCCATGATCACTAAGTCCAGCAGTAGATCACTCCCAACCTGGGGGAGCAGGCTGTGGTGGGCTGGACAGATGCGGATCACCCCTTTAATCCTGACTTGGGAGGGGGACTTTGTGGGGAGCTTCTCTCCTGGATGGTAACACTCAACATTCAGTTGGTCTTTTGGGGAACCCAGCAAAGGGAGCTCCACAAATAAAGAATGAGGTATGTCAGGAAGAGCACTGGCCTGAGAGCCCTGATCTCTGACTCTCACCCAGAGTCACATTTATTATGATTATGATTATTTATTTATTTATTTTAGTACCAAGGATTGAACTCGGGCACTCGACCACTGAGCCACCTCCCCAGCCCTATTTTGTGTTTTATGTAGAGACAGGGTCTCACTGAGTTGCTTAGCGCCTTGCCCTTGCTGAGGCTGGCTTTGAACTCGTGATTCTCCTGTTTCAGCCTCCCTAAGTGCTGGGATTACAGGCGTGAGCCACCGCGCTCAGCTTCACAGTTATTATTGATGGGACTCTTTGTAGACAAGAATCACTTTTACATTTATTTAGTTTTCCCTGTGAGCCCAGTATAGCTCCCATTTTATAGTAGGGCAACGGGTGCCCAGAGGGCTAAAAAAAACTAGTCCAAGGTCATAGAGCTAGGAAGTGGCAGAGCCAGGATTTGAACATATGGACTCCTGAGCCTGGTTGCTTGACCAGGGCCACACCACTGCTTTCTCTGAGGCGGCCACAGTTCTCCTCTCCTCTCTGACACTCTCTCTCTCTCTCTGGTGTGTGGCAGGAGGCAGAGTAGGTGGCTTCCTGCAGGACTGACTTGCTGCCCCATCCCATCCAGCTCCTCATCCAGTCTCCACTGGATGGAGGAGCTTGAAGAGAAGGCAAAAGAAAGATGCTGAACTTGGCCACCAGGGAGAGGGGACTCTGTCCTTCTTCCTCCCTCTTCATCCCTCCCTCTCCCTCTGCCCCCTCCCTTTCTCCTGGGATCACTCTCCCCCTCTCCTTGAGATGTCAGAAACCTCTCTCTCTCTCTCTCTCTCTCTGCTGCCGCTGCTGCTGCTGGCCCCCAAGAGGAGAGGCAGCACGAGGCTTGGAAAGTGATAGCGCCTTTCCCTGCCGCCTGCCAGCCGCCCTCCCTAGCTGCAGCAGAAGCTATAAAAAGCACAGCCCTTCAACAATAGGTGACATCACCCAGCGGCAGAAAGAACTGGATTCTGCCAGATGCCAGGGAGAGTTATGGCCCCCATCCTTCCCTCAGGACCGTGGCCCCTTGGGAAGGGGCTGGGCTTTGTGCCATGCATCCTGCAGGGACGGAGATTAGATTCCAAGGCCCTCCTCCTGCCCTGGCAGACATGGGGATCCATGCCATAGAGGGAGAGCAGCTAGGGAGCAGGGCGGCTCCCTGGAGCCCTTCATTGTCCTCTGAGTGTTCAGAGTTGAGGAGCAAGAAGAGTGCAGGGGTGGGGAGCAGCTCCCGGCTCTCCCAAGGGAGGCCACAGTTGCTGCAAGGGTTGCTCTGGGCCCCTTTGGGCTGGAGCCTCCCCAGCCCTGGTGCAAGGCCCAGTGCCTTGCTGGCTGACTCCCAACCCTGGCTCTGAATGGTGTGTTTGATGCACAGTAACTTGACCATCCTGGCTAGAACAAGTCATGGGAGGTGTCTCAGGGTTCTGTCCCTCCGGTGTGTGAAGAGGGCAGAGAGGCCAGTCAAAAGGGCCCCCAGCCAGGAGCACAGGCTCAGGCAGGGAGGCCTCCTCTGCATGAGCCCCCCAGTGGCCAGTGCATCCCTGCACAGAGGCCAGGTTGTGAATAAATACTGAGTGTGCGCTGGAGCTGAGCTCTTGGCCTACTGCGGCTCTGAGCCTCAGTTTCATCCCCTGTAAAACCAGGGCTGTTGGTGAAGTGGTAAGAGGGCAGGTTGGGGACCTGCCTGGCAATGACCCCCTTCCTTCTGCAGAAGCAGCTGGACTCCAGCCTCAGGGCCTGTTAGCTACAATGGCAAGATCCTTGCCTGAGGCTGGGGAACAGACACCTGAGGGGTAAGTGGGGCTCTGAGCATGGCTTCTGGAGCAGCTAGCTGGCCTGGCAGCTGGAGTAAAAGCTTAGTTCTTCTGGATCAGAGGACTTCATCTCCTAGTCTCTGGATCAGCAGCCCCGGCTAGCCCCTCCCTGCCTAGCCGCTCCCTTCCTCCCCACAGATCCACATCCCAGTCTGCACCCAGCTTGCTGGGGCCCACCTCCCCCACAGAGCCCACCAAGGCCCCTCCTTCCTCATTAACTCCCCTCCACTAATCCCTGGGCCCTGGATTGTGCTCAGAGGGCTTGAGGAGCACAGGTGTCCCTTCGAAGCTCAGCTGATCACTGCATCCACACCTGCTCTCGGGTCCCAGCATCCCCTTCCATCCTGCTCTCTGCCCACTCTCCTCAGGGTACCACCGAGGGCTCCAGCCATGCCAGAGGACTCTTACTTCCTAAGCCACCATATGCATTCCCTCCAGGCCGACTCCTGTGCCAAATCTCTTCCCAGGGCCTTTAACTCGTTTCCTGCTTGTTCAAGTCCTGCTTCTCCCCAGTCCACCTCTCTCAAATCTATTTTCCTCCCTGCACCTTGGTCAAAACTAATCCTCTCCCCTGCCAGTGTGTTTGGCCCCAGGGACATAATGCCCTCTTTCTGAACTGCATTCCAGTAAGTGGAGTGAGTGGCAGTGGGGGTGGCTATTATTATGACTGTTTTAGAGGTAAGCAAAACCAAGGCCCAGAGAGGTTAAGTCACATGCCCTGGGCCATCCAGCTGGTAAGTGGTGAAGCCGAGATAACAATCCTGGATCCATCAGATCCCATAGTTTAGCTCTCTTTGGACCTCAGCAACCAGGAGGGTGCCAGACACAGTGCGATGTATTGGTGTGTGCAAAACTGATGAGGTGGTTTGGTTCCTGTGGCCAGGATGGAGCCCCATGCATGTTTGAACACACACCCTGGGTGTCTTGTTCATTAGCTGGGATCTCTGCACAGGAGGCAGGTGCTGAGTTAGAACCAGGCAGGTCCATGTTGTCCTGATTCAGGCAAAAGAAGTGGTAACCTTTGAGTACAGTGATACATGACTATAATCCTAGACTCAGGATTATAGACTCAGGAGGCTGAAGCAGGAGGATCACAAGTTCAAAGACAACCTCAGCAATTTAGTGAGGCCCTATCTTAAAAAATAAAAAGGAATAGGGATGTGGCTCAGTGATTAAACACCTCTGGTCTCAAGTCCCAGTCTTTCCCCCCTCTAAAAAAAAGTGGTAACCTGGGAAGAGCCAAGGGACCAGCAATTTTAAGAGCTGAGGCTGAATCTGCCCCTCTCCTGCACCAAGGTGGACACTGCTCTTCTCTACACAGCTGGGTCCCTTGGGGAGACTCACTGAGCTCCCAGCAAGATCCTGTGCTGAATTCTATGGTGAAGGAATTGGTGGGGCAGCAGGAGCACAGCGGAGAGATGGCAGACCAGGGGAAATACAGTCTCCTCCACTTCCTAGCTGGGTGCTCAACCTGCCGTTGGACCCTCAGTTTGCGGGTGGCAGAGTGTATCTCACAGGAGGCCCTAAATGTATGTAAAGTGCTCAGCCTAGAGTGGGCAGGGGAGCCCAAGGTTCAGGGCAGCCTGCTCCCTGCTGGCTACTGACTGCATTCAAAACCCCAGTGAGGTCACTGCACTCCTTCCAGGTCCTGCAGCTACTGGTGTCCAGGAGAGAAAGAAGGGCAGTGCCTCTGCCTGCCCTTTCCAGCTGAGCCTTGCTCTTTCTTGCACTGACTACTGAGCTCTCCAGCCCCACCAGTTCCTTCTGCCTCCTTCCCAAGGAGGAAGCAACCAGTGTCCCCCTGGCTCCATTACCTTTCCTGGGCTCTATCACCTGATGCCTGCCCTTCTGCAGCTCTGTCTTCCCGTGACCTGGCCTCTGACTGCTGTCCCCTTTGGTTCTGAGGCTGCTAAAGAAAGCAATAAAACCTGACAGATCATCTTCACCAGAAGTCCTTTCTCTTTCCATCCACAGAGACCCTGCCCTCACTTCTGCCGCATTCAGGAATCTTCTCCAGCTGACTTAGGGCCTGACAGTTAGGAGCTGGTCAAACCCACTCCATTTGCCTGCCCTCTCCCCACCACTCGCCCTTGTTTAGCTGTGTCAGCTGACTGCACCCCAACTTTATGGACAGATGGAGACTCTTTACCATGAATCTCTTTCTTTATTTGGATGATGGATTAGTTGGACCATATCCATTCACTTATTCCTTTATCTTTCCATTCATCCATTTCTCCATTATCCATTATCCTTCCACTCATGCATTCATTTATCTATCCATCATCCATTCATTTAGTCATCTCTCTATTCATCAGTGTAGTCATCCATCCAATAATCTATCCATCCATCCATTAATCCATGCATCCAGCCAACCATTCATTCACCCATCCATCCGATATACAATAAGCTTGTATTCAGTACTGGGCCCTGTGCTGGTCTCTGCCCGCAGGAGCTCACAGTCTAACCTATGAAGATAGGGAGACAAAAGCTCCGAAATTCCTTCCAGTTGCAATATCCTGGGGATGTGGCCTGTCCCCGCCCTGCCAGTGAGCACCAGGTAGATGCTTGTGGCCTCCTTCATTGGGGACATGAGAGGCTTCCATAGCTGGGGCTCTGGAATCCCCTCTTGCTTGCCTCTTGTGGGTGCTGCTCAGGGGCAGTGTGGGGACAGCAGGAGCCCCTCTCCAGAAACCTGGAGGCCCCGCCAGTCTCTGACCCTACCCTACCTGTGAGAGGCCACAGAGGCTGAGCCAAGGGTAAACACAAGGCAGCTTTGAATGTCACTCTCCCTGGATTCCTTGCCTCCCCAATGATCTCCCCCTCCTTTTCCTCCTATCTCCACCTCTGATCCGCCTCCCTGGGCTCCACCCTGCTCTCTTCCTCATTTCTTTCTCTTATTTCTTCTCTCTTCCCATGAGTAGGGGGACATACAGAGTGAGTCCCACCAGGGTAGGTCCTAGGACGAGCCACACTAGTCCTCAGCCCAGTACCCTCACCTAGACACCAGGGCTCCCAGATCACGAGCCAGGGACACATTGCTGGGCTGGCCCAGAGACTAGAGCTCTTCTCCTGGAGACTCGGCATTTCCATCCCCGGCTTCCTGCCCCACCCCCTGCACAGCAAGCAGCCCAGAGCTGAAGCCCACACCTAATTTTTTTGTTCTAATTCTCACCTACAAAATCAACACCTCCAAACTCAATCACACTAAAGCCACGAGATCAGTCCCATGTGCCATGGATTCACTCCCCCAGCCTTTCCGACTTCCTTCTTCCCCACACGGTGGCTCCTGAGAAGGCAGGAGAGCAAGGAGGGGTTTCGGGGGCCCTCCTCGGGAGCACCCCTCTCGCTCACCGACGTGTCCTCGGAGCACGAGGCGATGATGTTGTCGATGAAGGGGTTCCACTTGATGTCCAGCACGTTGCCCTGGTGGCCGCACACCTTGGGGTAGTTGGGTTCAATCCTTCCTGTCTGTAGAGGACAAAGAGGAAGGGGGTTAGTTTGGTGGCCCTAGAGTGGCCCTGAGAAGAGAGCCTTTTTCTGGGGTTCTCAATTGAGGGAGGTCTCCCAGTGCTCCCCACTTCCTTCCTGACCCAAAATCAAAGCTCCCTGACAGCTCTGTGACCCAGCAGCTTGAGCTGGTGCTGGGGCATTCGACATTCCCAGGCACGAAGGTGTGCAGGTTGTCGCCTGAAACTCCAAAAGAAACCAGGCCACCCAGAGCCCGAATTCCTTAAATCCCAGCATCAATTCCACAGCTTGAGCCCTGGAGTAGACACACCAAGGAGGGCTCCCCTTTCAAGTTGCAGCACCTTGCGAGGGGGGAGTCCTGATAAACACTCAGGCCTGGTTGCCTGGCGCCTTATGGCCTCTTTCTTTGGAGTCCCAATGGCCCCATCTGGGGGCAGTCTGGGACACTCCGTGTGGGAATTCTCCTGCTGCTCTTTTCGGGGGCAACCTGAGTCGTGGGTTTGGTGAGACTGGAAGGTCCTTGAGGACCCACTGTCATTCTGTCTCTTTGGTCCTTGCTGTGCATCGCCCTGAGGCTGCGTCCTCCCTGACAGACACACCAGATGGTGGTGGGGGTGACAGGGTAGAGTGGGGCGGCACTGCTGGCTCACAGGACACCCTTATGCAGGTCACCCCTTCCTCAAGTGAAAGCACCTGAAGGTAAGATCACAACCACCGGGACGGCTACAGCCCAGGACAGCAGCCCAGCACCTCCTCATGCACTCACACCCAGACACCTACTGTTCCCGCTGCACCCCAGGGAAGCTGACACGCTCAGGGTGGGATCAGGAGGAGGCTCCTTCCTGCTGCTCCAGGAGCCAGCAGAATCTCTGGGTCCACCCATATCCTCATGTGTGTAAGTTATTCCATCTACAATGTCAATGGGCTTTCCTTGTATAGTACGCATCCTCAACACCTGTTCACAGTGCCCTGTGGTTGAAGGCACAGCCTTTGGAGTAAACAGGCCTGTGTTGGAATCTCAGTTCTGGCACATTTTAAATGTGCGTCCTTGGGGATGTCCTTTATTGTGCAGGTGAGACAACACCTCCTCCAGGAAGTCCCCCATTCCTCCATGGGTAACAAGCTCCCTGCCACACTCTCTCAGGCCTCTCTCCATCATGACACAGTGGCGCCTGGTTTGCAGTCTCTCTGTCTTTGTCCCTGAATCTGCAGCTCCCTATAGGCCTTGCACACAGTAGGTGCCCAATTGGTGACCTGAGAAACATCCTGGGGGATAGGTGGAGACTTCAGAAGGATGCAATAAGGGATGTGCATGGAGGTGGGAAGATCTGGTCTCCCAAAGAAGACTACCAAGGTGGCAGAGAAAGGAGGCAGAGGCGGTCTCCATTCCCTAGGTCTTTCCAGCACGACGTTTTTGGGAGGGTTCAGAGGGGAAAAGACAAAGTTTCTCCACTCACTGCCCCACTGCTAATAGGGGTCAGGGGTCAAGGCCTCACTTCCTGTAGGCTTCTTGTCTAAAAAACTAAGAGGAAGGGGGCTGAGGTTGTGGCTCAGTGGCAGAGCGCTTGCCTTGCATGTGTGAGGCACTGGGTTCGATCCTCAGCACCACATACAAATAAATAAACAAAATAAAGACACTGTGTCCATATTAAAAAAAAAAAAAAACTAAGAGGAAGACAACAGGCTACTCTTAAGTCTGGCTACTCTTCTGCACTCAGGCAAGAATGCTTTCAGAGTGCCCTGCAGTAGCCTGCCCCACCCTCTTCCTGCCTGTGTTATCAGGTCTAGATTTGATATTTGGGGACATAGCAGAGGCAGGATCAGTAGACAAAAGCAGATCTGGAGCAGAACATCGAGATGCATACCTGTAATCCCAGCAACTTGGGAGGCTGAGGCAGGAGGATCTCAATTTCCAGGCTAGCCTCTACAACTTAGCAAGACCCTGTTGTTAAATTAGCAAGGCAAATGCAGAATGCAGACATGGCTGCCTCTGCTGAGGCAGGCTGAAGCGGTGAGCACCCTGCATGCGCAGAATGCACCAACATGGCCGCTGCAGGCCACATGCACAGAGGGACACGGAACACTCAGCATGGGTGCCGCCACACTTCCCGGCTCATCCCGGAAGGACTCTGACCTCAGCAGGATCCCCTGACCAATCTCAGAGGACTCCGGACTCTAGATCACCTCCCCTTCCTGACCGGGCCTTTTAAAATTCTCTATACGCTGGAACACGTGCGTGATTCTCCCGTACACACTCTAGTGGACGGGAGAGTTCAGCCCCAGAGCATGTATTTCCAATAAAGCCTTGCCCAGAGGCTTTAATTTGCCTCCTTTTGGTCATCTGGCTTTACACCTGTCTCAAAATGAAAAATAAAAGGGCTGGGGATGTGGCTCAGTGATAAAGTGCCCCTGGGTTCAATTCCAGTGCAAACAAAACAAAACAAAATGAAATAAACCAGATTGGGAGCGGTATGAGACAGGAGAAACCTCCTGAATTGGGCCTAGGAGGACATTATTATACTGTATGTTGTGGAAAAATTCAAGAATGGAGGAAAAGAGTTGGGAGTGTTACCATCCGTTCTGATGAGATCCTTTTCCACATTCCATAAGGGATGTAGTTAGGATTGGAACATTTTTTCCAAATACTGTTGGACTGTTAGACTATGACATGGTGGTTTTTTGTTTGTTTGTTTTTCTTTTTCTTTTTTGGTATCGAGGATTGAACCCAGGGGCATTTAACCACTGAGCCATATCTCCAGCTTTTTAATATTTTATTTAGAGATTAGAGACAGGGTCTCGCTGAGTTGCTTAGGGCCTCACTAAATTGCTGAGACTGGCTTTGAACTTGAGATCCTCCTGCCTCAGCTTCCTAAGCCACTGGGATTACAGGAGTGTGCCACCACACTCGGCAGACTATGACTTTTTAAATGAGACTGAAGCAGAGACAGAGCCACATGTGACCCTGGGATTTATCAGAGTAGCACATTTTCTTTAATTCTCACAACAAACCTGTGAATTAGGCACAAGGGAAGTTAAGGCCCAGAGAGGTTAAGTAACTCTCCGAAGCTCAACAAGCTGAAAGCAAAGTTGGGAATCCCACACAGGTGTGATTTCCCAAAGTGAGCTTTTCAAACCCCACTGCTCGTTGTTGGCCACTCCCCTCCTCCGGCGCTGACTTGTGGTGGTGGACAGATCTTGCATCATCTCCTTCCACAGCTCTCTTACTCTTGCAGAAACATTCCTTATATCTCATCTCAAAGCAGCCTTTGAGTGCTCCCCAAGCTGTCTGCAATAAGCTTTTGGCACCCAGCCCAGCCCAGGCAAATCCGAGGGGCACCAAGTCAGTCGATAGGTGGCCATCAGCTAACAGGAGCTTCAAGCCAGCAGCTTGCGGGTGATGCACCAGAAGATTCAGCAATGTTACTGGAACCGATAGAGAGGGCCAGAGAGGCCAGAGCCCCATATTGAGGAAGAGAGCAAGACTTTCTAAAGCAGAGCATGAGCCCGGCGTCATGTGTACTTCACACAATGGACACATTCCCTAAGGAGGTGGTGCATGGGACTCTCACGATGGAATCACGTTCTTGCTCAGGGGAGTGTCCCTAAGAGTTTTGTAGCACTGTCTGCTTGGCTGTAAGTGGCAGGCCTGAAGAGAGGGACCCCTTTTCCACCTGGTGGCTCTGCATTTCCTGTTTATTACAGGAGGTAATATATTTTGTTTGAAAGATGAGTTCCATTGCTGAAAAGAAAAGTTGGAAAACCAGTTTTTTTATAGAGAAACCAAGCAAATTTAAATATGTAATTATTAACTCCAGGGGGAAAATGTTGTCTACAAAAGCTAATGTAATCATAGTGCATAATGATTCATGTACAATATTTACATAGTTGAAATAATGTAAATCCTGAATACTTCTTTAAACAAGAATTGTGGTCTAACGTGCTGGGAAGACAGTAACAGGAGGGTGCGGGTGTGTATGGTGGAGGAGAGGCGGAGAGAAGAACAGGTCTCGTCTTCCATAATAGGAAATCAACAGGCAATGCCTAAGTTCAAAAACAATCAAGACACAGGGGTAAAAGCAAGTAATCAAGAAATAGGGGAGCTGGGTGTGGTGGTGCGCACCTGTAATCACAGGGGCTTGGGAGGCTGAGGCAGGAGGATTGAGAATTCAAATCTAGCCTCCGCAATTTAGCAAGGACCTAAGCTACTCAGTGAGACTCTGTCTCTAATCTCTAAATAAAATATTTTAAAAAGCTGGAGATGTGGCTCAGTGGTTAAGTGCCCCTGGGTTCAATCCCCAGTACCAAGAAAAAGAAAGAAATAGGGGAGTAATGCAAAAAGAACAATTAAGGCAAATGAAAGCCACTACCTTTAGGAAGTGGAGATTGTGGGTACAGCAAAGTGGACAGGAGCTGAGGTTCCAGGCAGGGGTAATGGAGATGTTTAACAACTCTGTCTCCGGAGATAAAAGACCTGAATTTGTAGTGATCGCCAATTTCAATAGTGTAAATATTCCCACCATCACTAATCTCAGGCTAAGAGCTGATGTCACCAAATACAGAGTTAGAAGAGACTTAGCAGCAGGCACACCTCTTCTCTACTAATTATTTAGTATTTCCATTCTATAGACATCATTGACATAAATAACTGCAAGAACACATAGACTACTAAAACAATTAGGAAGTGATGAATTTTTAATTCTTAGTACCTCTGTTTTTACTATATTTAATTTAAGTTAGTGCAGCTGAATTTTTAATAAACGCTATGTTTAACAACTGGCTTTCAAAATTCCTAAAAACTTAACAGAAGGCTCTCACAAGCTCGTACAAGCCAACTCTAACACATCACCTGAAGAACCTCAGGCCTTGCAATGCTATTAGATGTCATGAATGCAGCACGTTTGAAACTTTGATTGACATAAAATTAAAGAACAAACAAGTGAAACACCCATGCCAGATGTTCCACAGGAAGCCCATTCTTAGTTATTAAAAAATGTGGGGCTGGGGTTGTGGCTCAGTGGTACAGAGCTTGCCTCGCATGCATGAGGCATGGGGTTCGATCCTCAGCACCACATAAAAATAAATAAAAAAGATATTGAGTCCATCTACAACTAAAAAATAATATTAAAAAAAATGTGGACAGGGTCTGGGGCTGTGGCTAAGTGGTAGAGCACTTGTCTAGCACATGTGAGGCACTGGGTTGGATCCCCAGCACAACATTAAAAACAAACAAACAACTAAATAAACAAAATAAAGGTCTTGTGTCCATCTACAATTAAAATTATTTTAAAAAATGTGGACAATGCTTTCCCTGAACTCCATAAATGTCTCTGTTGTATGATTCCTGCTTCTGTATAGGGGCTGTGAATAAAGGCCACCTGTAATCTGGCTCTTGCTTGTTAACCGCCCCTGCCTTCTCATAGTTGGTTCTACACGAATTGCTATCCTTAATATGTTTTATTATACAATCAAATTTATTTTGATTTATATGATCAAATGTCATCCTCATGACAATCTCATTTTATAGCTGAGAAAGAGAGGTTTAGGGAGCTTCTGAGTGGAGTCAGGTTTTCCACTGCGACAGAACATTAGAAGAAGAGTTCGGATGGTTAGCTCATGAACCATCCCGGGGCAGGTCCTCCCGGGTCGGGGCCTAACCTGCCCTCTGGTCCCCAGCATCAGTGACTCAGGCCCAGCAGGGCTGGGCAAGGACTTAGCTGTGTGGTGGGGTGGGGAGGCCTGTTCTTTGGCTTCCAGGATCTCAGGAAGACCTTCACACTGCTGGTGTGGACTGGAGCCTGGAGGGCTGGAAACACAAATCCAGACCTCCTACTGTGCCAAATGTTGGCTGGTAGCTGCCGTATACCCTGAATCTTCAGGGAGAGCCCTGGGCCCTGCTCAGGTTGTACGGAATGCACTCACATGCCAGTTGACAGAGTTTGGAAGGCTGGCATATCTGCACCAGAGCGGGGAGCCGGAGGGTGACTTTTCCAGAGGTCTGTTTGACAACTCCCTCCAAAATTTTCACAAGGTCATAGCTACTTGGGGAATTTACCCCAGGGCAATCAACAGAGAAGCACACTAAGACACTCACTGCTGTGTTATTTATAACATGGAACAATGCAATAAATGCCTAACTACAGGCACCACCTGAAGGAACTGCAGCATGCCAATATAGCAGAATACTAAGAGGTCATTTAAAATCATGTTCAAAGGACATTTAGAAGCATGGGAATTGCTAAAGACCTAACATCTAACATTTAGTAAAACAGAATCAAATCATAAAATCAAGCTGGGCGTGGTGGCACAAGCCTGTAATCCCAGCACTTAGGGAGGCTGAGACAGGAGAATCGCGAGTTCAAAGCCAGCCTCAGCAATGGCGAGGCGCTAAGCAACTCAGTGAGACCCTGTCTCTACATAAAACACAAAAAAGGGCTGGAGATGTGGCTCAGTGGTTGAGTATCCCTGAGTTCAATCCCCAGTACCACACAAAAAAAATCATAAAATCATATATATGTGTGTGTGTGTGTGTATACATGTATATATGTGTATACACATATATGTGATACTTATATATATGATACATATTACTAAAAATACACAAGCTGTAAGAAAATACATCAAAATGTTAATAGTGGCAACCCTTGGCTAGTTGTAAATTATTAGTGGCTTCCAATTCTTTTATAATGAACATTTAACCTTTTATTTCCCAGTGCTGGGGACAAATGCAAGGCCTTGAAATGATAGGCAAGCTCCCTACCATTGAGACACATCCACAGCATCAATATTTAACATTTTTATTTTAAAAAAGAAACCCAATCATCTTGATTGGTTTCAGGCAAACAGGTCTTAAAGAAATGAGACGCGGACTGCTGTTTCCCAGGGGTCCCTGTTTCATGAACTTTCTATGGAACATAAATGTACCTGTTCCTACAGGCTTCTCTGCTCCCTTGTTACTACCTGCATGGTCTGGAGGGAAAAAAGCTCCCTGAAACTGAATAAAGTTAAATAATTAATTGCAAGTGGGTTTCAGAGCATGTATGGCATGTGTGCAGGCAGTCAGGGCCAGGCCTCCCCCAGGAAGGCTGGCGGTGCAGTGATGCCTGTGATGCCCTGGGAGCGGCTCTCCTGGCAGGCTGCTTGGGGAGCAGCATGGGCTCTGGGCCCCTGCCCAGGCTTTATCTGAACTCAGTGAACTGACCGACGATCAGACGGTTCTAAAACAACGGCACTGCAGCTTCAGGTTCCTGGAACCTCCGATGGCTGCAGAGCTGAATTTTGTGCACAGAAGCAAAATGTTTTCTAACCTGCAGAATCAGCTTAGCAAGGCAGAAAACACTGGGCAGGAGGTAGTGTTTCCATGCCTGGTTCTGGCACTCATCAGCTAAATGACCTTGAATATTGCCCCTGGTCTCTCCAAATTTCCCAGATCTCCAGACCCTGCCTGTGGTCTTCCTGATTCTGTGGCTGCCCTTTCTACTCTATGGAGCAGGGCACTTGTACAAACACAGAGCACCTTGCTTGGAGCGTACCAGGACAGAACGCAGGGTCCACATCAAGTTCACTGTTGATGATCAAACACTATTGGATGAGTGTTTACTAGGTGTAAAGCCTGCACTGAGCAATTTATAGACATTATTTTATTTACTCTTTGTAACAACCCTGTATAGCCCTCCTGTAGCAATCCATTTTATGGATGAGAAAACTGTGCTCTGGGAAGAGACTTGCAGAAGGTGATACAGCTGGGAAGTGAACAGCTGTCACTTAAACTTGACCTCTAAGGCCCCCTGCTATGCTGGCTCCTGTTTCAGGATGGAGGGAGACAGCAGGTAAATCAGGGGAAGAGTAAGAAATCAGAAGTAGAACCTCAACACTTCCAGTGTGGGTCCCCAAAGGGGCTGGTGGCAACTCGGTTGTGAAGTCCCTTAAATTCTTCTTGGAGATGCTCCCACCTTCACTCATCGCTCTCCTGGCCTCTCCTCTCTAACCTTATGGTTCCCAAACTTTTCCAGAGTTTAGAATTACCTGGGAAGTTTGAAAAACTTCAGTACCCAGATTGCAGCCCATACCAATTAGATCACCATTTCGAGAGACGAGTTACGCACCAGTAGGTTTTAAAGATTCCCCAAGTGATTCCAGTGGACAGCAGTGTTTGGAAACCATTCTCCTAGAGACTCCATATTCTGCCCCCTGCTCAGGGAGATCTACATGTGGGGACAGGACCAGCAGCAAGTCAGTCTTAGCCCATGGGGGAGGGTGAGCAGCTAACAAGCATTATCACACATGATCACGCATAACATTTAACACAGTCTTATTTTAGAAACCACAGATAAAGCAAACAGGAAGATAAAAGTCACATTAAGTAATGGGCATTTATAGTAAAACTCAGGGCAGAGGAGAATGCAGGGCCCAGGAGACGGGTAGTTGACTGGTAGGATCCCAGGCCAAAGGGCGAGATGCCTGAGGATGGACCACCGCCCTGTCATCACATTCCCGTCTGTGTGTTGCCCTGCATCTCAGACCATCCCATCAGGCTGCTCGCAGACTTCTCAGCTCTCTCCACAGATAGAAGTTAACATTAAAAGACAGAGTCATAAAATGGGTACCATCAGCCATCTCCCCCAAACCTTCAGTATAGGTCAGGCCCCCTATGTCTCAGGCACTGGGCCCAAAAGAAGCTGTGCCCCAACTTACACTTATACAGATCTCTGCACTCCAAATATGTTATCTGCATTAGTATTACCTAGGAAGGAGATTTACAAATGAGGAAATTGGTCCCTGGTTGCAGCACCAGCAGTGACAACCTGAAAGAGCTTGTGCTGGCTCGGAGCTCTGGGTATCACTATGGGAAGCCTCTCAAACCACACAAGGCACCAGTGAGGTGTCCATCATCTAAGTGAGGTGTCCATCATCTAAGTGCTGGCTGTACCACTCCAGGTGTGCCCTGCTGTGGCTCCTGGAGACCTATCCTCTTCCATCTCCAGGAGGAGAGGTGCAGGGGCAACCTTTGTCCTTGGTCCTGGGCAGTGTCTGTTCACAGATAGCAGAAGGGAGAAGAGGCTCCTGAGCTTGGAATTGGAAGATGCTGAGCGACAGTGAGGGAGTTTGTGTGTGTTGGAAGGGGTTATCTCGGTCTCTAGGACCTGGGCTCTGGCCACCCTACAGACTTCAGAGTTCATGCTTGCCTCTGCAATATCCTAATAACTGGCCCTTTAAAAAAATAAAACCCTGTGCTAAAACATAGAGATAATAAGAAATCTCCAAACTGCCTGTACCTGGCAAACCCACAAGGAGGGTTCTTGACGGGTGTGCAGGGAAAGATATGGGTCCCTCCTGGCTGCTTGCAGCCAATGGGGCAAGAAAGACAAAGAGTGAGATGACCCAGCACGGGGGTGGAGGCTGGGTTCTGATGGAGGCAATGCTGAGGGCTGGGCGAGGACAGGGGGGAAGGCGCAGGAGACAGGAAGGTCAGGAGGGCCTTTGAAAAGGAGGAGGAGGCCTACAGTCAGGGAAGAGGGGAGGCATGGCAGGTGCCTGAGGTGCAGAAGTACCTGCACCTGCAAAGGCCCAGGTCTATTTGGGAAAGTTGAATAGGTAGAGACAGACAAGACCACAGAGGAAGACCCAGATCAGACTGCTGAGGAACCTGCTGGCCTCAGTGTAGGAATCTGGATTTGACCCCATGGGAATGGGGAGCCATTGGTGGTTTAATGCAGGGGAATGCACTGGACCCAGAAGTGTGCCAGGCAATTGCTGCAGAGCAAGGACTGTGATGCTTAGTGAACCTAGAGATGTCAGGGAGGGCAGGAGTCTGCCCAGGGAGCATGTCCTTGAGGGAGGGAGGCGTGCTGAAGCAAGGCTTTCCCAGGAAAAGCCTTTGTGTCCGTGCCATGGATGATGACTCCCTTACCCACCCATTTATCCAAATCATTCCTGAGCTCTTTCTTCAGGAACAACACATAGGTGGTTCGGTTCTCTAATAAACCCCAGGCAGCTTTCACAGACATCTTCTTCAGCCCTATTCTATAAGGCGAAAACAGGCTCAGAAAAGTTGAGGTTTTGTTTGGAATCACCAGGCCAGGGAGCCCCCCAAGGCCTCAACTCCAGAACCCATTCTCTCTCCACCTGCCCTGGCAGAGCTCGAGGACAACATTTCCATTGCACCATCTCTTCTTCCACTGACCTGAACTGAGGGAGGGCCCTCTGTCACCCCTGCTCCAACAGGACAGATGGGGCGGTGAGGTTAAACACCTCCTCCCTATTTTACAGATGAGAAACCTTGAGACTTAGAGCCAGCAACTACCTTGTCCAAGGTCATAGGACAACACAGGTTGTAGCACCGTGACCAGGTCCTGCCCAGGGCCTTGAAGCCACTGCATCCCTGGGAGATGGAACAAATTCTACACAAAGGGTGTGAGGCAACATGTCCTGAGATACTGAAATGCACTTGAGGCCTTCCGTATGATGGTGTAGGGGGACCATGGGCGAAAGCAAGCCTCCTGCCAGTATGTCCTACAGGCCCGCTGTGGAGCAGGAAAGTGCACAGAACTCTGTACAAGTGTTTAAGAAGTGGCCCCAAAGACCTGATAATATTTGTGCCAATTGCGGGGGGTAAAAGCCTTTGCGTTGTTTTAAAACAAATAGAAAAGGACATTTCTGGCTCAGGCAGAAAAATCACAAGAAAAAAGTGCTCGCTGCATCTGCAATCTGTCATCACAAGCTGGCTCCAAGCAGGCGGGGCCTGCTGGGAACTTGTGGTCTGGACCACTCGGAACGAGCTTAGAGTCTTTAGGGTCTTCTTATTTCTTGGCCCCAAGCAGCCTTCATCTTCAGCCTCCTGTGACACATCAGTGCAGCCCAGAGCAAACCTCCCTACGTGGGAGCTGCCTGGAGGGATGTGGACAAGGAGGAGCCTGTGCAGGTAAACCTTCTCAAGGTCAGAAGCCAGTTCCCAGAGCAGTCTCTTTCTAGCCCAGAGGCCTGGCGGTCTGCTGTACAGGGCCATCCCAAGCTAGAATCCACCAGACCTTTTCAGGTTACCAAGAGTATTAAAGTCCCTTCTTCCATTAGTCCTCTGGCCCAGGGAAGGAGAAGGAGATGAGGGTCCTTCTGACTGAAACCCTTCCTGTGACACCCCAACTCTACACACATCTCCTGCTGGATGGGAGGAAACTCATTTAGGATTATCTTTCCTGGCCTACCTGGAATTTGAAGAGAAGTAGCAGACCATGCTAAGTGGAAAGAGATGCTCACTGGCTGTATGTCCCTGGACAAGTCTGCCTCTCAGTGGCTGTATGTCCCTGGACAAGTCTGCCTCTCTGGGTCTCAGTTTGAAAGTGGAGACAGCATTGAGAGAAAGAGGTAACACACACCTCGTATACTGGTCGCCCCTGGGGGCTTCTGCATCTCTAGCAAGCATTGCTAATCGCTCACTAAGTTCTGCCTGAGTCTTGCAACCCAGGGGGTCCAGGCCAGTCGATCAGAGCGGGCAAAGGACATGAGGTCTGACTGTCAGCCTGGCGCCATGTGATCCCTAGGGCTCTGACAGCTGTTAACATCTGAGCCCCTTGCTAAGCCTCTGGGACTCCCTGTACCTCTAAGTATTCAGAAAGGATCCCTAGAGGCCTCTGAGAAGTTAATCCCCACAAATGCCCTTACATCTGCCCCTTCCTCCAGGTCCACAGCCCCGGGAGGGGCTCTGGTTGCCTTCTAATGGGTCTCCACAGAGCCAGTCTCCCCTCGAACCCCAGTGTGAGGCTGGCTTTCTATAATTATTACTTCCGTTGTACAACTTCTCCAGAATCTTCCATAGTAGGTGTAACTACTTGTAGGATTTTTTTTGAGAGGTTGGGCATCCAAGCCTCACTCTGGATTTGGAGGACTCTTCACAGCATCCAGTACTGGTGGGACACCAAGCCCTCCACACAGGAACCGAAGCGGGGCTCCTCCTACCCAGAATCCTTTGCAGCCTGGGATGGGCACGTGACTGGGTTCAGCCAGTCAGACTCTCTCACCCAGGGGCGGGGCTAGTGCCAGTGCGTGCAGGATGCTGATTCCTGCGAAGTTTCTACCACCCCCAGCCTCGGCCACTTAAATCTGAGACTCCCAAGTCCTTTCCTACAGAAAGGGGTCAGGGGTGATTTCCTGTCATTAGCAGTCAGGACTCCTGACGGAGTTCCCTTTTCTTTGCCTCAGCAGACCTAGCTTAGTTGCTTGCCTTGTAGGTGCCCACCCACCTCATCTCCACCCACACCGCCCTCTAACCTTGCCCTTCAGTTTGCTTGACCCTTTTGGGGCGGGGAGTCACACTTAAAGAGACAGTTTTCAATGTTATGTTTCAGGTCGTAATAAAATATTGAAATTTCCTCACGTCCCAATATTTGGAAGACCACACCTTTGCTCAGACTGCTTCTCACATCTGAAACACAGAACTTTGCCAGATCATGAGCTTCACTCTCAGTTTGGAAACATATGGTCCCCTTATCAGGGTCCTCACTGGACCATGACAATCTCACCCCTACCCCATGCCACCTATCCTGCTCCTGAAGGCTTCTGCGCACTTAGCTGTCCTTCAAAGGCCACGGCGGCTCCTGCTTATGCTGGGCCAACTCTGGCTCCTCCATGTCTCTGTTCTCCCTTCTCCCTCAACGTTTACAAGCCTTTCTCCCTGTAGCCTGTGATGTCTTACTGAGGGGCTTTCTGTGTGTCAGACCTGAAACCAAACGTAACTTCAGTCATTCATCACAATAATCCTGAAGCACACATTGTTGTGTCCATTTTACAGATGAGGAGACTGAAGCTTAGTGAGATTAATTAACACAGTGGCAAAGCCAGGACTCGTGTCTTGCTTCCCACATGGAATATAAGCTATATACAAGGAATAGTACTTTGTTTTGCTCTCTGCTGTAACCCCAGTATCATGTGCTTGACACATAGTAAGCGCTCAGTAAAATTTTGTTGCATTAACCACACCATAAACTGTGAACCTAATCAGGATCCCCTATACAGTGGTATGAACTGTGCACTGTACAACTTAGAGGGTACCATTCACATGGTAGGCAGCCTTCTGTGCTTCTCAGGGCTTAACCATACTGCTGCTCTGAGTCTTCATTTAGCACTGCCTTGTCCGGTTTGCTTTATTTCACCGGTGTTGGTTGCCTTCCCCAAGAGATGATCTTAAATGAGCACTTTCATCTTAAATGAGATAGTCAAGGAAGGTTTCAAGCAGAGTATGGGACATAAATGAAACCTAAGCGGGGCAAGACATGTTTCTTATGCTCTCTGGCCCCAGATACAATGTCAGTCTATATTCAGATCAGATGATCCCCACATTGGCCAGTTGCACAGGTGCTGTATGGATGGCTGTGGGAGAGGGTCCCAGGGCACCATCTGCACCCTCTGAGCTGGACCAGTGCTCCGTCTTGCCTCTTCAAGACACCATCGGGAGATCTTCCATCCATCAGTGTGTGCAGACTCTGCAGAGGTCCTGGGCCCACACCATGGAGACAGCCCAGGGCCATCGCTGCTGCTGTGGAGGCCATGGGACCTCTGGTTACAACACTCAGGGACATCTAAGAGGCCACAGAAGGGGCTGACCACCACGGAGGTGATGGCCTTGACAGTCTCCTTCACACTGCAGGTGAACAGCCCACGCCTGGGCTGGCCTCCCATTTCTGCTGCAGCGGCTGAGACTGACTTGCGCGGGGGTGGGGGGCGGGGGTGTAGGGAGAGGAACACCCTGTGCCCAGAGCTTCTAGAACTCTGGTCTAGTTCTGGCTTTGCTCATGCTGATGAGTAACCCGCCAGTTCCCTCCTCCGGGGGCTTCAGTTTCCTCATGTGCCAACAAATAGAAGGTCACTGGGCACAAGGACTGGCATGGAATCAGCGCTCAAGGAGCATTAGCCGCTACTGTGTCATCATCCGGGAAATGCGGGTTAGCTGCCCCTGCACTGCCTCTGCCCCCGCCCAGCTCGCAGCCCGCTCTCGCTGTGCCTGCTGTCGCGTGGGCTGTCTCCCCCACGGGCAGTGAGCGCTGCAAGGCTGAGCATGTGTCTAGCCCAACTTGGGAATGCAGAACTAGCACGGCCACTCGAACATGGACCCAGAAAGTGCCAGATCTGCGACACCAGGATGTTCCAGCACTGAGAGTCCCTGCTTCGGACTGAGCCCTACCCACGTGCTCATCCAGCACACAGACAAGGATCCACCTGCCCCCAGGCTCTGGCTTAGCCACCCAGAGGCGAGTAAGGTGGGGCGCTTCCCTTGAACATCAGCTCTGTGACACTGTCTGCTTGGCCGCTGTCCTACAGCCAGCCCTGAGTACAGGGCCAGGCACGTAATGGACTGGGTCACTATTTACGGCCTGAACGCATGAGCGAGGAGCAGGGCGTTTCCAGGAGGCCCTCAGTCTCCTCCCCAGCACGCAGCCAGCGCAGGCGCTGGTTCAGCCCAAGCTGAGCTGGGCTGCAGGAGGGGGCAGGGAGGTGAACCCAGCCCCTGGTACGGCTGCCGCCTGGCCTCTAGCCAGATCCATTATCTTTCCAGTGACCTGTGGCTACATTTTCTACTCTAATTGTCAAACGATAAATGGGACGTGTGGCCTGCCCTGTTTGAGCACAGGGATGCAGTCACGAAGGCTGGGGGCTGGGCGCACAGTGCCTGTGTGTCTGGGAGGCCCTAGGGGAGATCGTGTGGGCAGCTCCTCTGAGTCTGGCCCTGGCTGCCCCACCTGCCAATCCCGAGGACAGCCACTGCTGTCTTTCTCCTTTAGCGCGCAATGGCCCTGTAGCTATCTTCCGGGGGCTCCCATTGGTACAGATATTAGGGGATTCTTCATCCTCCAGAGCCCTGCCTTGCACTGTGGCGCCCTAGACGGTCCCATCAATGCCTCCCTGGGCAGCTCCTGGCCCAAGGTCTTCCCAGACTAGGTGGGAAGGCCCTGAAATGGCAGCACTTGCAGTGGGCAAGAGAAAGGGGTACCTCCTGGGCCAAGGGCTGGACTGCACTGGCCCGGGAGGCAGGATTTTCGGGGGCCTGACTGTTTGGTAAGAACAGGAAATGCTCAGCCCCACCCAGTCACACGTTTTCCCACAGCTGCAGACAACCTGGGGCCCGTTGAGCCACAGGATCTGGATCTTTCTGGACATGCCACTAGAAGGGACCTGGCTGCCTAGCCATGGCTGAGGAGAGGGGAGGGGGAGGAGAGATGTTTCAGGACAAGGGAGGCAAGATTCACAGAAAATGGGGCTGGGCTGCGAGAGAGGAGCCCCTTGGACCCAGAGCCCTTCATCAGCAGGAGGGACAGTGGCTGACCCAGGGTGGGCAATTCCCCAACATGGCCACCAGGGCTCACAGCAAGCACAGTTACCTCCTTTCTGCCCATGGAGACTTTGAAGGTCAAATAAGCTTTGCCTCTCCAAGCAAAGCCAGACAGCCCCTGGGGTGGTGCCTGGGCATCTCCCCCAGGAGACCTCCCTGGCCTGAGATGTTTCCTGAGGCAGCCAGGGCCGTTGCTTCTCAGCCCCACCCCTGCCATGTGGCCTTGTGCCAGCGCTCCCTCTGAGCCTCACTTGTGCCATCTGTACAATGGGGCTTTGTGCCCAGTGACCTCTGGGGTTTGGCATTTTCTGATCTGTGATCTCCGCTCAGGCTCTGCGGGAAGGGGTGGCAGTACACCCTCGAGGTACGGATGGGAGGGGCTCTGTGCGAACTGAGGACGCTGAAGCTGGGCTGTGCCAGAGGGTCAGAGAGGCAAGGGTGGGGCACCAGCAGCCGCCTGGGAGCGGGAGGGTGTGTCTGCAGGGCTACAGTCCCAGAGGCACTGTGCCTCCTCTACACCCAGGGCATCAGAGCCTCTGGGAAGGAGCCTGTTAAGCACATCCTCAGGCAGTGCCCGTGCATTGGAGCAGCAGAGGCGGCAGCAGGCCTAGGGGGTTCTGAGCACCCGCTGGAGCATCTCAGGGACCTAGACTCAAGTCAGCCTCTGAGGCTTGCTAAGAACAACAGCCCCATGTCACAGGCACAGGGGCAGCATGAGGAGTCTGGCCCTTGGTGGGCTTCTCCATGTGGTTATCCTTGCTATCAAAGGAGACCCTTCACCCTCTAACCCCCCAGCCCTGACAGCTGAGGGAAATGACCTTCAGCTAGATCAGTCCTAGGAAATCCAAGGCCAAGGTGAGCCTAGAAGGACAGAGAGAAGAGGAGAGGAGGAAAGGGAGGAGGAAGAGGAAGAGGTCCTGCTTGAATTCACCATGCCTTGGAGCTGAAGTTCACAATGGCTCCCTGACCAGGCCCCGCCAGATGCCCTGGCTAGCAGCTGTTAGCACCACAAGCAGAGGCCACCCCCAACACACACACACACACACACACACACACTCACACACACTCACACTCACACACTCACTCACACTCACTTACATTAACCAGATCAGAATGAGCATCTAATTCAAGCTTAGTCAGTCAGTTTCACTGAGCGCCCCCCCATCTCCTCAGAGCTGATTGGACCAGGGTGAACATCTAATTCAAACAGAACCAATCGGATCCCCACCATCCTGTTTAAAGTTCTAACTGCCCTCATCCTCTTCCCCAATTTCTCTTCCTAGCATTATTTACTTTCTATTGTGCCCTGCAATCACTTACTTTATTATCTGCTTCTCATACTAGGATTGTAGACCCTATAAAAAGCTGAGATTTTTTTGTGTTTTGTTCACTGCTGGGTCCTCAGTGCTTAACACATAGTAGGTGCTCAGTGAAAATCAGTTACATAAATAAGTTCCTCTTCCTGGAGATGCAATAATAGCTAACATTCATAGAACATCTACTATGCATTAGTATTTTCTGAACATTTTAAATATTTGCTAACTTGTCATCTCTATTTTACGGATGACTTGCTCAAGGTCACTGGGAGAAGAGGCAGAATTCAAAGCTGAGGTGTCTCACGGGGCCAGGGTGGGCATATTATTCTACCAATGATGTTGGTTTTATGGTTTACAAGCATGTTTATAAACATCTTATTCGAGTCCCCCCATTCTTCTGGAGGAGTTGTGATGACCCTAATTTCAGGGATTAGGGACACAAGGCTCAGAAGGGCTAATGGACTTGCTCAAGGTCACACAGCAGGTAAGTGGCAGAACTCACAGCAAAACCCATGACTCCACCTGCCACCTGCCCAAGTCCCCAAGTCTCTCCAGGCCCCAGGAAGCCCCTGCTCTGTACAGAAATGGTGCACTGACCCTTCCTTCCTCGGGGGAGGTGAGCTGCAGGAAGGGCATTGTGGAGGCCCCAGCAAAGGCTGACCTGACTGAGAAAGGGAAATTGTCACCAGTGATTGACAGCAGAGTCAGAGGCAGCTGCTGAGAGGGGACACAAACACCCCAATGCATGCTAGACTAGAAGTATTTTCACCATCATGGCTGTCTTCTTCAGATTACCTTCTGCTCTATTTCCCAATTAAAGTGTGGCTCAGGGAGCTGAGAACAATACTGTATTTCCAGCCTGTGGTCTGGCTGGCTGGAAAAAGGGAGAGGGAAGATTTTTTTCCTCTTTCTTCCCTGACCTTGCTGCCTTATGAAAGGATCTCTGAGTCTACAGTTGACTGACACCTAAAAGTCCACCATTAGAGATTCATTCCTTTGGTGTTTTACTTTGCTGCTTTTAACATACAAATGCTGCTGAAGAGAGCATAGTGGGAGATGTTATTGGTTACTGTCATCTTGTTCTAAATGATGTTGGGGAACTTTCCTGAGGCAGGTCTGAGAGGAAGGAGCCTGTGGGCATTATTAGAAAGGGTAGTGAGGGGGAGGTAAGAGAAAATGGTGGCTGAGGTCAGTGCAAGCTCTTAAGTCTCAGACCTTGCCGGATGAGGTCACCCTGAGTTTGGTGCTCTTTATGCTGTGGTCCAAGGGGATCCCCTTGGATCAGACCCTCTCCCCGCACAGTACCCCACCATCAGCACAAGGCCCCATGAGGGCAGGTGCTGCTTCAAGGTCACCTAGTGAGTAAGTGAGAGATGGCTATGCCAGGGCCAGACCCAGGTCCCGGCCACATCTGTGCAGGAGACACCCCCTGGCCTTTCCCCAGTACCCCAGAGGGGAGCCCTCAGACCGCAGACCCCAAGGCTTGCTGTCTTTCAGGGAAGCCCTGCCTAGTCAGACGGCATTGCGCCGAGGGAAGCTGTGCTACCGCCATTCCACCAGCAGAGGGCAGTGGCCTCACTGCTCTCCACCACATCCAGAATTCTAGACCCGGAGGGAGTTTGGCCGACCAGCCCTCCCCTACCGCTGGGGTTCCTGTGACCCTCACAGCAGCCACTGCTCCAACGCTCCCAGTTAAATGTAGCTCACAACGGTGCCCAACTCACTCAGAAAATCCTTCTGTATGCTGAGATGGAAATCCGCTTCCTGGTGACTTGGGCCACGGGCTCCTGTGCCCCGATCCTGCCGACACGTCATTCCCTCTTTCTTATCGCCCCCTCTCTCCTGCTTCTGGGGCCACAGGAAAAAGTCAATCAGCTTTCTATTTGCCAGCTCTCAGAAGTTGCAGCCCCTCTTCCGCCTGGGCACCCACAGTGGTGTGTGACTGAGGCTGTCATTCTTATTTTTTCTGAAAGAGGGTTTATTTCTTATCTATAAGAGGATATGATGAATCCTGATAAATTCTGAGGCTCCTACCAACTCGGGCTTTCCAAACAGCACCCTTTCACAGCGGCTGTGGAGGGAATGAGAGGGAGATGCTGCAGCCCCCACCCCCACTCCCTGGCTTCAGTTTCTGCTCCACGGTGGCTCCCAGACACTGCTTAGCCCCCTCCAAGCCACAGCCTTTCCTGGGGGTGTGGGCTGTCCTGGTTGCAGTATCCTCCACCCACCCCAGCTGCCATGCACACACGCCTGGCTCTGGCTGTCTCCCCTACAGTCTCTGGCCACATGGTAGGCACAGGTGCCTGGGGTGGCAGGCCCCTACCTCATGACTTGGAGGACCTGGTTCGTTGCCTTGACTTAATTAGTTCCCCCTGTCCCTCTTCCCCGGCCTCTCCACCCGAGACCAGGATTCTTCCTGATTCTCACGGCACCAGCATCGTTTCTTCTCGCTTCCACAGCTGGGCCATTGCACCACTGTGAGTTCTTTTGAAGAGTCAGATAAATTCACTGTCCTTAGATACTTTTGCTTTAACTTCAAAAATTATACATGCTCAGCCAGGTACAGTGGTGCACACCTGCAATCCCAGTGGCTCGGGAGGCAGAGGCAGGAAGATCATGAGTTCAAAGCCAGTCACGGCAACTTAGCAAGGCCCTAAGCAACTTAGTGAGAGCCTGTCTCTAAATAAAAAATACAAAGGACTGGGGATGTGACTCAGTGGTGAAGGGCCCCTGGGTTCAGTCCCCTGGTACCAGGGGGGTAAAAATATGCATGCTCAAAGAAGACACCTTGAAATACAAAACACACACACACACACACACAACTCCAAATTATTAAGTTGTCCCACCATCTCTGGGGATAATCACTATTATTTTTGGTGCCAGCCTTCCCCAACCCGTATTTAGTGAACAAACAGAATAGGGTCCCTTTGCCCCTGTTCACTATCCTGGTCGCCCTCATCACACTTGCCAGGGTTTCCAAAGAGTCAGATGTTGTCAAAATGTTGTAAGTGGACACACAGTCCTTCGCAACACTGCCTGCCTTTCTCTGCTGGCACTTTGACCCTGGGATCCCCCTCTTGCTATGCACACCTTTGGGCCATCCTGCCCGCAGGGTGCCAGGGCTGGGCTGTCGAGGGCTACCCATGACTATGTGTGACTTCAGCATTGGAGCCATGGAGGGAGTAGATCTGGTATTTGGGAACTTATAGCGGCACTCCTGCTATTAAGACCATCCATTACATGTGAACTGCCCCTCAGCTCTGCTCAAAAAGGTCCCACACAGAACCAGAGATGGGGTGACCTGCTGTAGCCACACAGCTTCTCAGAGGTAGGTGTGACCTGCCAAGATGCCAATCAACCTGCAGACTGCAAGACATCATGAAGCAAGACTCCACCCCTGAAACCTTATCCCTGTCTTTAATGTACCCCCTTAAATAAACCATGGGAGCCATTTTTTAACTGGTCCAGCCCCAGCTCCTGTGTGGGTTGGACCTATCAGCCGCTCTGCTTTAAAACCATTTTTTCTGACTGTCTTTTGTTCTTCACTAATTATTTCTGACTTATTTTCTGTGGTGGCTTACATTCTCCTGGGCAGGAAGGACCCTCTGGCGAGGTGCTAGCAGCTTCCCCATACTGGGCTGTAACCAACAGGGCATGGCGCAGGCTGTGAGAGAGCCTGGTTTCTGCCCTGAGTGTCGCTTTACCCTGGATAAGCACTTGGATAAGCTGCCAGGAGTGAGAACACTCGGCCCAGTGGTGAGGAACTGGGTCTCTGCTGAGGTCTCCTGCCAACAGCCACAGGACAGCTAGGAAGCCCGTGTCCCCCAGCTGAGGGTTCAGAAGATCGAGCCCCAACACAGCTGTAAGTGCAAACTCATGAGAGACCCTCAGCCAGAACCACCCAGCTGCACTCGGGGCCACTGGTCATGCAATCGTAGAAAACGAACAGACTCACTTTCCATTTGTGGTGTGGGAGGCAGAGCAGGTGTCGTCGTCTCAGATTCTGACATGGGAAACTGAGGCCTGGAGCAGGCAGGGATGTCACCCATGTGGGTCCACAGCCAACACAGAGTGGATAGGATGTGCCAGTCATCCTGGGTCCCACACTGTGGGCACAATCCCTGACATTCCAGAGGGTCTCTCTTCACTTTTTAAGAAAGAACTAAGAAAAGGAATTTAAAAAAAAAAAAAACTGGGAAAATTGGGACATACAGATGAGGGATAAGTACTCCTCTATCCTGGTGAAAAACAACTCCATTTTATGCCTAGCTAGAGAGAGCTGTTGTTTTGGCTTTCCTGTGCGTTATTTCTTTGACAGAACCATTTTTATGCCTGTGCCGTATTCCACGGTGGGGCTGTACCCATAAATTGTGCAATCCCTACTTGTGGATCCATAAATGGTTTACAATTAATTTCCAGTGCTCTAAAAGGCTGCAGTAAAATGTCATAGCTGAATCTTTGCATACACTTGCGAATTTTTTATAAGATAAATTCTTATAAGTGAGAAGGCTGGATTAGCACGTTAAAGACATGCTTTTGTTATGAATTTTAAAATGCCCTTCACAAAAGTTGTACTAAATTGTGCTCCCATCAGCACCTCAAGAGAATGACCCTTTCCCCACACTCCTGACAGCATGGGATATGATCATGTTTTACTTATTTTTAGGTGAAAAATAATATCTCACTGTTTTCATATGCAAGTCTTTAATACCTGGTAAGGTTGATTCTGTGTCCATTTGCTCGTTGTTCATACGCATTTATTTGCTTGTGGATTTTCTGATTATATAAAGTACTCGAGTTCTTTCCAATGGAGTATCATTATGGGTTTGATTTGGAATGTTCCCCGAAGGCACACGTGTTGAAGGCTTGGTCGCCAATTGCACCAGTGTTTAGACGTGGGGCTTTTGGGAAGCAGTTGGATCCCAGGGCTCCGACCTCACTGGTGGGTGGATACACTGGTGGATTAATGGCACTATGGGAGGTGGCAGATAGTGCAGGACTGGATCTGGCTGAAGGGAGTGGGTCCTTGGAGGTGTGCCTTTGGGGACTGTATCTCATCCCTAGCCACTTCCTCCCCCTCCGCCTGCTTCCCAGCTGTCATGAGCTGAGCAGCTCTCCTCCAACTGGCCCTTCTGCCTTGACTTCTGCTTCACCTCAGGGCCAAAGCTCTGGAGCCAGCCAGCCGTGGACTGAAACCTCTGAAACCATGAGCCAAAGTAAACCCTTCCTCCTTTAAGTCGTTATTTTGTCATAGTGATGAGAAGCTGCATAACACAAGTGCCTATCTTTTTCTTAACAATTTATAGGCACTTTTGTAATTAGAGATATTAACTCTGTATATTAATTCTTCATCACATTTATTATCCCTTTCTACTTTTTTTTTTCCTGGTACTCAGGGGGGGCGCTTTACCACTGAGCTACATCCCCATCCCATTTTTATTTAGAGACAGGTTCTCGCTAAGTTGCTTAGGGTGTTGCTCAGTTGGTGAGGCTGGCTTTGAACTACCAATCCTCCTGCCTCAGCCTCCTGAGCCACTGGGAATATCGGCATGTGCCACCGTGCCCAGCTCCTTTCCACTCTTGATCTATCTACAAAAACTAACGATTGTAAATATCTCTACTTTTCTTTCTTCTTGGTCCTCTATCTAGTTGGTTAACTCAACATTTTTTTATTAGCAGGAAATTCAGGGCTTACTTTGTTTAGAACAAAATCCACCTTTAGAATAATCTCTACAGTAAATTCAGATTTATTTCTGAAGCTCAGGTACATACATCACAGTTAACTTAGAGAAGCTTTACCCATTGCTCTTGAGTAAAATGGGAGCCAAGTACAGGGTCAGTCTAAGATAAGGGTCAGTTGCAGGAATGGATTCCTCGAGTTGGCTTCCCCAGTCTTTGCCTGCACCCCCACCCATTAGGAAATCTACCCCATTCAATGTACACTTCTGCATTTGCCCTGGACAGAGAGAGGGCTTGTGTGGGCCCCACTAGGGAACCTGCCCATCTGCAGGTAGGCACAGGTATCTTAGCAAGAAGGGCTGAGCTAGACTGCTCTGCAGCATAGGGAGTGAGCTCAGGTCTCAGTGTGAACTACGGCCGCCTCAGGCTTTCTGAGGGATGTTATTATGTGTAAAAGAATTGTAAGACCTAGAAGAAAATCTGCTAAGATTTTCTTAGCCTAGAAGAAAATCCACACCCTTAGTGTGGTCTCTCTCTGGAGCTCTGAGTGATGTGGCCTCTACCTGTCTCCCTCACAGTGCCCCCAGTGGCTCCACCTTCCTGGGCCTTCTTCGGGCCCTGGGCCCTGACACATGCTGGTCTCTCTTCCTGAGACTCTTCGCACAGTCTGTATGTGGCCGGCTCCTTCCCACTCAGGTTCTCAGAGAGGCCCTTCTTGACAGTCTTACCTTATATGACCCTTGAAGACTCTCTCATCACTAAGTTGATTTTCACAGCATTTATGAGTGTCAGAAATGTCTCCTGACTGGCTCACATGGTTCCCTAGAACAGGGGCCTTGTCACTACAGCTCATCTGCCTGATCCAGAAGGTTCCTGATCTCCTGCACTCTCCCCACTGGCCAGAGGTGTGTGCTAGGTATGAGAGATGGCTGTCCTCACAACCACTCTGTGAGGTAGGACTTATTAACCTTGGTCTTACATGTAAGAAGACCACGGCCACCGGTTCTCACTCAGCTGGAAAGTGGCTACGTCTGGATTCTAAGCCCCAGAGCATGTGATCTTCACGGCCATATTCCATTTACAGACATGGAGGAAACTGGTCTGAAGTCTCTCCCTTTCCAGCAACTCCTTCCCCACAAATAAAGAACAAGCTTCTTCCTCATTCCTTCGGTCATCCTAGTCTTCAGCGCTGGGGCAAACAGGGGGCACACAGGCTGAGCAGGGGCCTGGGTTTGGAGGAAGCCCAGTGCTAACCTGGCTTCTAGACACCCAGAACACAGGGTGCTGGTCACAGACACCCAGTCAGGCTGCCTGGCTACGGTGGCATAGCAGGGTCTGTAGGACTCGTCCGCCTTGCCTGTCTCACCCTGACCAGGTCTTCAATCCAAAGCTCTCCGTCAAGCAGACCTGGGGCTTTGAGCAAGACTCAGCAGCACCCTGAGCCTTCATTTTCTCTTGTCCAGTGTCTCGGTGAAACCTGGCTCTTGAGAATACAGAGATGGATGGGCATGGTTATTGGGTGTGGAAAGAGATCTTTATCACTCTCCAAACATGGTGGGGGTACTGTGGGGGGCAGAACCAGGTGGCACAGCAGAGGAAGAAGTGGGAGGAACAGGCCAGAGGGCAGAGAGGCAGGTGGACCAAATGGAGTGCACTTCATTTCGCAGGGAGAGGAAGCCTTAGGGGCTTGCTTTATTGGGACCCCATGAGAGTGATGGGAGACCCAGAGGGGCCAGGCTGGAAAGAGGGAAGCTGAGGGCCTCCTCCAACAGGGGCAGCGCGTGTGCTTCCATTGAGACAATGGACCTCCGGCTGCCCTGAGGGGCAGTAGAGAACCTGGAACTCACTCAAGGTCGTACTTGGATTCTGGCAGTGCCAACAATCTAACCAAAGTCTGCCTGACTATGAATCTGTGTGCTTTCTTTTCTACCTTTTTTTTTTTTTTTTAACTCAATGTGGTGACTCATAGTACAGACAAAAGTGACACTACTGAGGCCTCCTGCAGAGTTGAGAGAGGCACAGAGCTCCCTTGGTCCCTTCCTTATCCATCCTCCAACACCAATATCTTAAACTCCAGGGTTGCACCACTTTCCACTGCCCCCAACTATCCAGGAAGAGCTGGTTCAGGAAAGATGGAAAGCACCCTCTCAGGTCATTCCTTTCTTTGGTGGCTCTGCCAGGAGGAATCAACAGTTAGGAGGAGAAGACAGAGAAAGAAAAGGAGAAAGGAAATCCCCAGTAGCTGTCAAGAAAGAGCCCCTCCCTGGATCCCACAGGAGCTGGGAACACTGTGGGATAGGGCTGCTGTCCTTTGCATGTTCTCCTCCGAGCATCACCCCACCCTCCTCATGTCCTAAACCTGGGTTCCCCTCTACTTCTGACACCATGTAGCTCCTTGGGCAGGGCAGGGCACTTCCCAGGGACTCACTCTCAGTATTTGTACATTTGAGCATCGCCTGATGATTTACCCAGAAATCATTGCTGTGTAGCAATGTACACAGCTACACAGAATGTCCCCCAAGGAATTTTCTGTTTGAAGACCCTTCCTCACCTCTAACAATTAATGCATCTAACATTAGCAAGAGGAGTGAGTTTTTTGTAGTAGAATCTAGGTGGTGTTCAGTGCAAAACCATTTAATTTTTTCAATATGTTTGAAATGTTTAATAATAAAATGCTGAAGGAACTATCTTTTTCAACTCAAAGTATTTAATAAGTAAATACTTGATGCCTTGCCATCAAAGTTAGGAACAAGACACTACTATCATTGAACGCTTCTCTGGAGGTACTAGCCAATGTAATTAGAAAAGAAAAAGTATTGAGGATATGGCTTAATGATAAATCTTCTGCCCCCCTCCCCGGAATTGCTAAAAACCAAAACAATGTAACAACAGCAATAATAACATCAAAACTGGATGTCTAAAATATATAAATGAAAAGGTACAAGTATCACTCCTTGCAAATGGTAATATCCCTAGAAAATCCAAAAGAAATGACAGAAAAATGACTATAAACAATTGGTAAATTTAGTAACATGATGATTACTAACATCGAGAAATCCATGGCTTTCAAATATACAATCACCAACTAGTGGATGTAATGGAAGAAGAAGTCTATGTACAAAACAACAAAAAAGGTAAATGTGTTAACAAGAAGTGTATAATAGCTATGTGAAAAAAATTGAATATTATGAAAGGAAAAGACTAGAAAAAGTAAATTATGTTCATAGACTCAACATCATACAATCACTGTTCTCTTGAATTTAATCTATAGATTTAACTTAATCTCAACAAAAATATCAAGAAAGCCAGGCATGGTGGTGCATACCTGTAATTTCAGCAACTCAGGAGGCTGAAGCAAGAGGAACACAAGTTTGAGGCCAGCCTGGGCAATTTAGTAAGATTCTATTTCAAAGTAAAAATTTTTTACAAAACTGGACTGAGGATGTAGCTCACTGGTAGAACACCTCTGGGTTAAATCCCAGTACCCCACCACACACACAAAAGTCAAAGATTTAAACATAAAAATATTGTAAGTACTGAAAAGCTTGGTGGGAAAATTGCTTTATAACCTCAGAGAAAAGACCTTTCTAATCATGGCCCAAGAGCCACAGCCATAAAAGAAATGACTAGCAAACTAAACTACTTGAAATTTATTTTATTTTTATTTTTGCTTTTTGGTGTTAAGGATTGAACCCAGCGCCTCACACATGCTTGGCAGGAGATTTACCACTGAGCTACTCCCCAATCCTTGAAATTTAAATGAAGAAATCTGCATTGCAAAAATCACCATTTGAAAGGCATACCTATAACTCAAACTCTAAACAAAGGGCTAATTTCCCTAATATATAAAGGACTTCTTAAATCAAGAAAAAAATCAAAGGCCCTATAGAACAATGAGCAAAGGACATGGCCAGACAATTCACATAAATAGGAAAGGCAAATAGATTTGAAGCATATAAAAATACTTTTGAAGCCGGGCACAGTGGAGCATGCCTGTAATCTCAGCACTTAGGGAGGCTGAGACAGGAGAATCGCGAGTTCAAAGCCAGCCTCAGCAATGGTGAGGCACTAAGCAACTCAGTGAGACCCTGTCTCTACATAAAACACAAAATAGGGCTGGGGATGTGGCTCAGTGGTAGAGTACTCATGAGTTCAATCCCCAGTACCAAAAAAAAAAAATACTTTTGACCTCATTTTAAAATATAAACTATTCTGAGAAAGTTTTCCAATCTATCATTTTGGCAAAAATAAAAATATGGGGCTGGGGGTGCTGGGGTTATGGCGCAGTGGTAGCATGATCACCTAGCACGCGTGAGGCCCTGGGTTCGATCCTCAGCACCACATAAAAATAAAATAAAGATATTTTGTCCACCTACAACTAAAAAAATATATATATATTAAAAAAAAATATATGGGGCTGGGGATGTAGCTCAGTGGTAGAACACTTGCTGAGCACATGCCAGGCCCTGGGTTCAATCAGCAGTATCAGAGAGGGGAGGAAAAAAGTATGATAACATTCAATTTTCAAGGGAGGAAGGAAACGGCACACTTCTACTTTGCTGGTGAGAATGTAATTTGTTATCTTTATTTTTGTTGTTGTTGTTGTTATTGGTATTGGGGATTGAACCCAGGGACGCTTAACCACTGGGCCACATCCCCATCCTTTTATTTTTTATTTTGAGACAGGGTCTCACTAAGTTGCTTAGGGCCTCACTACTGGCCTTGAACTTGTGATCCTTCTACCTCAGCTGCCTGAGTCATTGGAATTACAGGGGTGTGCCACCACGCTGGGATGCTGCTCTTAGTGGAAACCAATTGTATCAATATCTATCAACATTTCAGAAGCATGCCTTGTGCATTGGTGCACACCTGTAATCCCAATGACTCAGGAGGCTGAGGCAGGAGGATCACAAGTTCAAGGTCAGCCTCAGCAATTTAGTGACACTGTCTCAAAAAGAAAAGATAAAAAGAAATGTCTATTCTGGAAATTTGAACTGAGGTCTATTTATATTCAATAAAATCCAGAGATCTTAGTTGTTAGCCTCATTGAATTTTCATATGTGTGCACACCACCACCACCACCATCAGGACACAGAACATTTCTGTCATCCTAAATGAAGTTTCCTCACGCTCACACACCCACTATTCTGACTTTCATCACCGTAGATCAATTTTGTCTGCTCTTAAACTTCACGAGTGGACTGATACAGTGTATATCGCTTTGCTTCTGGTTTCTATTGCTCAATGCAATTTAAAGGTTCACCAGGCTGCTGTGTGCATTGGTAGTTATTCTTTTTTATTGACGCATACTATTCCATTTTATAAATCTACTGCCATTCGTATATTCTGTTGATACATGTTTGGGTTATTTGTGGTTTGGAGCTATTGTAAATAAAGCTGCTGGAGACCATTCTTCTGTAATCTTTTTTTTGGTACTGGGGATTGAACTCAGGGGCACTCAACCACTGAGCCACATCCTCAGCCCTATTTTGTGTTTTATGTAGAGACAGGGTCTCACTGAGTTGTTTAGCGCCTCACCATTGCTGAGGCTGGCTTTGAACTTGCGATTCTCCTGTCTCAGCCTCCCTAAGTGCTGGGATTACAGGCGTGCACCACCGCACCCGGCTCTCCTGTAATCTTGTGTGTGTGTGTGTGTGTGTGTGTGTGTGCGCGCGCGCATTTTTCTTGGGCATAAATCTACCAGTGGGGTTGCTTGATCACATTGGGGTACATAATTATTTAACTGATTAGACACTCCCAGTTTTCTAAAGTGGTTATAACATTGTACATTCCCACCAGCTAAGTGTGCGCTTTCTAGTTGTTCCTCATCCTCAACAACACTTGATACTGTCAGTCTTCTGAATTTTGGTCATTATGGTGGGTGTGACTCATGGTTCTAATTTGCATTTTCCTGGTGAATAACGCTGTGCAAAGGACATGAACAAGGAGCACACACAAGAAATGCAACCAGGTGCTGGACACGCTAATAAAAATGCTAGTCGAGACTTCTTTGAGGAAGCAGCACCTTTCCACAGCTCATTGGCTCCACAATGTCTGCTTGCATGCCAAGCACGTCCTGCCCCTCAGCCCATATCTTTAAATGCAGTCCTATGTTATGGATTATAGTACTTTTCAGAAATGGGCAATGCAAACACTGCCCCCTGCCTGTGGCTTGCCTTCTCTCTCTCTCTCTCTCTCTCTCTCTCTCTCTCTCTCTCTCGTTGTATTTTTTATACTTTTATTTTATTTTATTTGTTTATATGTGGTGCTGAGGATTGAATCCAGTGCCTCACACATGCTAGGCAAGTGCTCCACCACAGAGCTACAGCCCCAGCCCAGCCCCGCCATCTCTCTTATTAGATCTTTTGGTGTGCAAAAGTTTTTAATTTTTTTAAAAACATTTATTTTTTAGTTGTAAGTGGACAGAATATCTTTGTTCTATTTTTATGTGGTGCTGAGGATTGAACCCAGTGCCTCACGCATGCTAGGCGAGCACGCTACCACTGCGCCACAACCCCAGCCCAAAAGTTTTTAATTTTGATTGATTTATCATTTGTTTCTATGGTCATTGCTCTCTGGGTCTTGCTAGCAATCTTTATTACAATGTCAGAAAGAAATCCTGCTCTGTGCATGTTTCCTGATAGAAAGCACTGGAACTGTCATTACAACCTGTAGAGGTCCAACCTGCAGATGCCCCTGCCACAAAGGCCTACACCTATCCATTCTCTACATCCATTCTCTGCCACATGGTTTATAATAGTGAAAGTTGGCAGACAATCTAAATGCCCACCAACAGATAATAATGACGGCACATACAGACTAGGCAATACTGTGAATGAGGAAACTCCATATCTGATGACATTCAAGATATGTAATTACATTTAAAAAGGCAAGATGCAGAGAGAACGATGTAGGTGGGAGTCTATCTTCATATAATATACATATGGTCCCCAAGATCCCCAGGATGGGGTTATGTCCTGAGAAACTCATCTTAGATTGAAATTGTGGATGCAACCTCCCAAACACCAGAGCTCAGACACACAGCGCCCAGGTTTGATGCTGGTGATCGGAGTGGCAGCTCTGCAGCCCAGCATCACAAGGAAGTACCAGAACAGAGTGGTAGCCCGGGAAAAGATCAAAATTTGAAGTTCGGTTTCTACTGAATGTGCACCACTTTCTCATCATTGTGAAGTTGAAGAGAGTGCAAGGTGAACCACCCTAAGTTGGGGACAGTGTGTGTGAACGCCGTGTGTGTGTGTGTGTGTGTGTGTGTGTGTGTGTGTGTGTGTGTGTATACACACGCGCATGTGTTTTTATGAACTTTGGGGAGGACACTGAAAGCACTGGTTGCCCCCTAGTGGAGGAAGGGAGCAACTGAAGCCAGGTGTGACAGGCAGGCTTTTCACTTGCGTCCTTGGTGAACATAACTTAAAGTTCAAGTGCGTGAAGGCTTTACCTGTGTGGAACAAGCACTTGCTTATTCATAGGTGAGTGGCTCTAGGTGGGTGGGAGTGTCTGGGCAAGGGCAGCAGGAGGGAGGGAGGAGCAGGAGTAAAAGCTGGACTGCAAGATCCCTGTGTGGGTACTGTGACAGCACTTCACAAACCCAGGTCCACAGGACCCTCCGCTGCACCCCGACCAGCTGGGGCATGTCACAGCTCACAGGAAATGTCTCCTGCTGTGAGCACGCTAGGGGGTACTTTATCTCCTCCATGTCAGTCAAACCTTGACCCAGTCCCAAGGGACAGGCCTTGGGAATGATGTCTATACAGAAGAGAAGAGTGAAACTCAGAGAGGCTAAGCGACTTGCCCAAGGTTGTACAGCCATGAAGTAGCCTAACTGGATCTAGGGCTGCACACCTTTCCTCTGCAGAATTCTCTAAGATGGGGTGGGAGAGCCAGGGTGGAGAGAGCTAAGCACCCAGGAGTAAGCGTGCAGCTCTTCCCTGGCTCTCTGACCAGCCCCTGTCAACTCCATCCAGGTTCCTGCTGGCCTCAGCCCTGTTACCACTCCGTCACCACTCCCACTGGCAACCCCCACCGGGGTGGGCAGGAAGGAGGCACAGATGGCAGGCGAGGCCCGGCCCCCAGCCAGGCTCCCCCAGCTGTCGCTCTGGAGAGCACCCTGCATCTCCTCCTCCTCTAGCTCTCCTGAACAATTGGGAGCCTGCCAGCCTGGCCCCAGCTATTCCCTCTCCCTGGTCCAGGGAGCTGCAGACCCAAGCTCCTGGGGCCTTTGTCTCCAGCGGGGGAGAAACACAGATTCCCAGAGTGCCGGTGGGCAAGACCTCGGAGGACAGTGGGACCAATGTCTCATTTTACAGATGGGGAAACTGAGACCCAGAAGGGCCAGCGGACTTTCCTGAGGTCACAAAGAGCCATCAGAAGCCAGGCCTCCCGACTTCCAGGGAAGCTTAGGATCCAGGGTGCTCCCAGCGCCAAGGGGTGCAAGTGAGCTGCCTTGCCCCTTCCCGCCAGCCTCAGCAAGGCAGCTCTGTTCGTCTGGGTTTTATATGATGATTTTCCCTCTGGTTTTGCTCTTGGGTCTTTAACCTGATGGTCCATAGACCCCTCCAGGAGGTCTTTGAACTTGGGTGGGAGACAAGTTACAGCTATGTTTTCCCTCACAACTACCTGAAATTTCACCCTGTCTTTCTTCATCCACGTAGGCAGTGAATCCCCGTAGGATCAGCCGAACCTGTCATGTTTCCATCCATGAGAATCACAGATGTTCTCAGATCACATCTGTTACTTCAGAACGCCGTTTATGCTCATCACTATTTGGGGATTAGAGTAGTTATTAGGCCCCCTACTTGATCCTGTTATTTAGTGCAGTGATATAAAGCATTTCCACTCCGTTACACAATCCTGGCATACTTATTGATAGCTATAGTTCAACAGAATCAGTTTTCTTTGTAATTCTTTGCATTTCCTTTATGTACCCCAAAATTTTATTCTATGAAGAGGTCCATGGGCTTTTCTAGACTCCAAAGGGGGTCCTCCTACCCCTAAAAGTTAAGAAGCCTGCTTTACATGAACAAAAGCCTCCAGTGTTAGAAACAAAGTTTGAAATCTTTTGTACAACACGTGTGGCCTTGTTAGACTAAGGCTGAATCTCACAAGAGGGATGGTTTGCTTGGGGCGGGGGTGACATCCTGTGAGAGGGCTGCACCAGGGCCCAGCAAGCGGGTTGTAGGAGCAGGTGCATGCGGGGAGGCTCCCCAGGCTCCAGCACCTTCCGGGCCACGTACCTCCTCACCCAAACCTCAGAAAAGTCTCACACTCCGAAATAGCATTTCTCCCACTTCTCAGCCGAGGAAACTGAGGGACAAACCAGTACGGCAATATGCCCTCAGCACACGGTTAGTAAATGGTGGAGCTGGGATTCCAACCCAGGCTGTCTGATGTCAGATCCTGCCCCCCAAATCACCAGACACCTCACTGCCAGGGCAGATGGCTGCCTCTCATGGATAGCCCCTAAGGTGTTGCTGCTTCCTGGGTGCCTCTCTTGGTAAGGATGGGGTTGAGAGGATGGGATCCTGAAGAGTTCGCTGTCCTGATAAATCCTCTGATAAATCTGCACTGCCGAGTTGTGCAGCCTTGACCAAGTCCCTTGGCCTCTCTGGGCCCCAGTGCCTCCATCTATAAATTGCATAGTTTGAAGCATCGTCACTGCCTATCTTCCCTCTTCCATGTTCACCTGATGACCTACTTGGAGACTTAGGCACAGGTTGCTTAGCAACTAAAATCAAGGTCGCAGCTGAGTGGAATGAGAAGCGGGGAAGACAGATGAGAGCGGAGTGCTCTGCAAGCCTGATGCGGCAGAGCTGGCTCGTGTTTTAAGAGCCGTGAATGCCATGACCCACGCCCTCTTCAAGGCGGCCTTTAAGAGCCTTGGGGTGGGGGCAGGGACGGGGGAGGCACTCCAGAAGTGGACACTGGCCTTGGACTAGGCCGGGCCTGGAGCTTGTGAAGCCAACAGGCGGTAGTTGTCTGGAAGCCGTGGGGAGAAGTCCAGGGCAGGATCCACTGAGCCCCGGGCATGGGCTGCCTCAAGCTGGCCACCTCATCCCACTCCCCCAGCCCCACGCACCCTATGTCCCTCTGTTCCCTGAAGGGTGGGTCACAGCCCGTGCAGTGGAGCTTCCTGAGTGGGTCTCCCTCCTCCTGGTCCCTGTTGAGGGGCTCGAGGGCGGTTGCCCTGTGCCGCAGGTCTCGCTGCCCACTGAAGTCCCACTAGTAGCACACTCCTGTGGGCCACCCTAACCTTTGTCATGTGCACACTGGAAGGGCAAGCCACTGGCACGGTCACACCCTATCAGGTAGCACTTGGGACTCTGAGAAGAGGCCAAGTGCAAGGAGCCCTGCAAAGAGGCCATGGGTGTAGACTTGGACAGGACACTTCTCTTGGGGCTAGGATCCGTCACAGCACAGCGAGGTGCTTAGAGAACATGGGTGCTGGGATGCTGGGGAGCTGGGCTGCAAGGACCATGTGAACGTCAGGCCGGCTCAGAGCGCAGAATCGTAAACCCGCACCCATCAATGGTCTCGCGCTAACATCTGAGTTGGCCAGACCCCACACAGCCCCATCCCAAGTTCCCAGCACCCCTTTCCTCCCAACCTGGAGCTTACTAGAGTCATAATCATGGAAACAGTATAGCTCTCATTTATTGAGCACTTGCTATATGCCAGAGGCTGCTGTGAAAGCTTCACACCTTACTTCATTGTATCTGGTGGACGCCCAACCCCAGGAAGCAGGTAGGCCAACTTCAGGGGGCCTCTGAATGCCCAGCCTCCTTCCCAAACTCCCTCACCTCCAGGCACTCAGCATGGAGCAGCGCATTAGTCATGGTTCCCTGCGCCACCCTCTCTGTTCCCTTTTAGGCAAAAATGGCTTTACCTTGCAGGCCCTCCCCTCTGGGCAGGATGAGGGGTCATCGCCAGGGACACAGACAGCAGCACGCGGGCCAGAGACAAGGCTGGCCCTTACTGGATGCAGGTTCCAAAGCCCACAGGCCTATCTTGGGATGGGGAGGAATGGAGGAAGGGTGGGAAAAGTCCTGAGTGTCACCATAGCTCCTTGTACTTAGTACACACTCTGCCGGACGGTGAGCTCAGTGTTCTAAACAGCACCTCATTTAATCCTCACAGCACCCTGAGACACAAGTACCATCTGTGTTTCACAAGAGGGAAACTGAGGCACGGCGGTTATGGGCCTGGAACTGTGTGACTAGGGACACATCATTAGTCCCCTGACTCTGTGAGGCTCCAGGACTTGAAAGGAAAATGGGGAGCTGATTAAGCGACTGGCGGGCTGCTTTGGAGTCCATACCGGTGCTGCTGGCTGGAGTTAGGACCTGAATTCAGAGTCTCAGAAGCAGGCAGTTCAGAGTCCTGAAGCAGGCGCCAATGTCCCCAGCCTCTGGTTCTGTGAGGAAGGAGGGCAATGGAGGCAGGGGAGAGCTCAGCTGAGGCAGGGCCCAGGCAGAGGGATGGATCCTCCCACCCCTCAGGATGCCCACCAACCAGGCATCCGGCCCCCAGAACCCCAATTCCAGACATCCCATCCCATAACCTTGAAATAAATGAACGGAGCGACACTTGCATTTCTGCCTGCCGAAGACTTGCCTTCACTCTCCTCAAAAATAAGCAGCCATTCTTCCAAAAATGGAAAAGATACAAAGCAAGGCTGTCAATCTCAGGCCTCAGACAAATGGAATAAAGTTGCAACTTTTCTCTCTCCCTGAGCACAATTCTTCCCTTCCCAGAGTCACTTACTGTACATTCAGGCTGTCACCAGCTTTGAGATGCAAATTGCACCCATGGAAGGCAGCAGCTGAGAACAAAGAGCGATTGAGGAAGGAGCTGAAAAATGGATTTGGAAAAGGCTCTCTGAACCCCCAGGAGAGGGGGACCTCAGGGCAGACGGGCAATGACAAGATTTGGGGCTTTTCTATGAGGAGATGAGGCTGGAGAAGCTCCACGTTGAGCATAGAGCAGGGATTAGAGATTGGAATGGGAGCAAAGTCTTTGGACCAGCAAGGAAGACTGACTTTACCACAGTCCTCTGCATTGGGCTGGGCACCTTCCTCCCCGCCCTTCTGTTAATATTAGGTCTCAAACATCCTGCAAGCCATGGAGCTAACTGGTCACCAACTTCTGGATTTCACTCTAGAGTAAGAGCAGCTGGGACAGCAGGCGAGACTGCAGGAAGGACTTTCAGAGGAGGGTGCGGCCCCCACAGACACCACATTCTCCCCAAGCCCAGAAGGGAGAGGCTGCCAGGACCAGCAAAAAGAAGACCCCAACTATAGGAGATGGGACTGGGCCTCTGGGACGTGGCTCAGGCCTGCCTGATGCTTCCCTGCAGAGCAACGCCCCCCTTTATCAGTCCCCCCACTCCTGGGCTCTCAGTTGAAGAGAGGCAGCTTGCTAAGCGTGGTAATGCATGCCTGTAGTCCTAGTGGCTCAGGAGGCTGAGGCAGGAGGATAGCAAGCTTAAAGCCAGCCTCAGCAACTTAGCGAGACCCTCAGCAAATCAGTGAGACTCTATCTCACAATAAAACATAAAAAAAGGCTTAGGATGTGGCTCAGTGGTTAAGTGCCCGAGTTCAATACTTAGTACAAAAAAACCCCAAACAAACAAACAAAAACCAAGAGAGGGAGCTCACTGGAATATAAACTCCACATGGACAAGGACTTGGTCTTGTTTGCTGTTGCATCCCTGGTCCAGGAGCGCTGAGTGAAACAGAGTAGGTGCTTAATAAACCTTATGTTGCATGGATGGGTAGGTGAGTGGGTGGATGGATGGATGGAAGGCTGGACTAACCACTGAGAAAATAAAGGAGCATGTAGGAAGTGCTTTAACGGTGACAGACACAAACTACCTCCAGATGGGCCCTGGATTGGAAAGGTGTCATGGAGCTGGCAGCATTTGAGATGGGCCTTGAGGAAGGAGAAGAAGGAGCCATTCTTGTATCCTACACAGTGCCTACCCGCACACTTGTGAGGACATATTTGAATAAAATGGTATTAGAAGGGAACAGAATGTGAGAGCTAAAATGAGCCTTAGAAATCATGCGGTCGGTCCAACCTCGTCATCTCACAGAAGGAAAAACTAGGGCACAGGAGGGTAAAATGACTCATGCAAAGTCACACAGCACCTGAGTGGCAGGACAGAGATTCAAGCTCCTAGTCACTGTCCTGAGCTACTCTCCTGACCACGGCTGTGCTCTCCTAAGACTGCCTTGCCCACTTTTGCTCCAATATCGCCTCAGCGAGTTTCCACCAACCCTAGAACTGCAGTGAGTGCTCAGTCCTGGTTAGGCCTCCCACCCCACAGATGATCAGAGATGAGAGAGAAGGCAAGAGGAGGCCATGACTGGAGGAGGAGGATATGTCCCCTCACCCCAGAGACCAGGGGGACACGTTCTGTCACCAGGCTGAGATGGGGCAAGATGGTGTGGCGGGAGCTGCAGGGATGACCCCCACCTGGAGACAGAGCCCAGCATCCCAACCCCAGGACTGGGCCACTGCTTTTTTATTTTTTTGGTACTGGGGATTGAACTCAGGGGCACTCGACCACTGAGCCACATCCCCAGCCCTATTTTGTGTTTTATGTAGAGACAGGTCTCACTGAGTTGCTTAGTGCCTCGCCATTGCTGAGGCTGGCTTTGAACTCGCAATTCTCCTGTCTCAGCCTCCCAAAGTGCTAGGATTACAAGCGTGAGCCACCGCGCCCCGCTTGGGCCACTGCTTTAAAGCAGAGTTACCAGTTACCTGTATCCTCTACAGCTATATCTGAGCATAAAGTAACCAGCACTCCAGATTCCAAGGAATGCAAGATGCGTTCCAGGGTGCATGGAGGATGCGTGTGTTCAAAAGCTCCCCTGCCCAACATGAAGTTGGCTCCTGGAGCAAGACAGCGCCTGGCCCTCACAGGGAACACCCACCAGCCCAGCCTACAGTAGGATTTCTACCAGGTCCCTCAGAGACCAGGCCTGATGGTCCACATGACATAGTGCTGGAGGCTGGGGCCTTGTCCCTTAACTGAAGGAATGATCTCACGGGGTCTCTCTCTGCAGAACCCCTCCCCTGCCGATTCTGCTGACTAGAACTGTTGCCTCAGTTCTTCAGAGAGGAAGTGTCCCCACACCTGCTGCACCTGTGTGGCGTTTAGGAAACACCTGTTCTCCTGGCTGCCAGGAGAGACAACCACTTGCTGGCACATGGGAGGAGCTCCCCAAGGTATTGGTTGAGTTCCCGTTCAAGACAAATCTGTGGAAATGCTGATCCTTGACTCTGTGAGGTGGGCAGGCATGTGACTGAGAGCGCCCTGGTCTTAAACTCTAGCTCTGCCAATTGCATGTGGTGCAGTTTTGGAGGAGTAACTTGACTTCTCTGAGCCTGCTTCTTCATCTGTAAAATGGGGAGAATAACTACTTTTGTTGTGGGGGTTAGTGAGAGTCCAAAGGAGCAGGTATATTAAACCCTTGAAAGCTCCCCAAGTGACTCAAGCATACAACCTGGGCTGGGTTATGAAAGAAGCTAGACTGTCCCCAACCAGCACAAACAGTCCTAGCAAGGTTAGATTCCTTCCTTCCTGCCAGGTGCCCTTTGGGATACCAGGTAGCTGTGACTCCAGCCCTGGTCTTCTTGCAGCTTGGCTCTGGAGGTGGCAAGCAGTGCTGGTGGGGTGCAGCAGGAAAGAAGGGTGCACCTGGGGAGGCCCCTGTGGATAATCAGGCTGCAGGGCACAGTGCCGGCTCCCTGGAATATTCATAAGGCCCCTCCAGCTGTGCTGGGCAATCAGGGTGCTGATTGCGACTCTCTGGAGCTTAACATTCCACTCCAGAGAGGCGAGAGCTTGTAGCGGCATGTTAACTATGGAAAAAAACAAGCACTGGCCTTCACAGTGGCAGCCTGAACAAGAGCTTCGAGGAAGACACATCTGCTCCTTCAGGGTCTAAACAGAAGTGGGATCTGTCAGCCAGTCAGAACTGCTCCCGTCCACCAGAGTCCAGGCAGGGGGAAAAGTCACAGACTGGGAAACAAGCAAGTGGGCTTTGGGTGCAGCTCCTGCGCTGACGGGTGAGCTGGCTTCAGGTGTGGCTCCTGCCTGTCTCTGCAGCCTCAGTTTCCCCAAGTGTGAGATGAGGACGGCTCTACTCACCTGCTGAGAGGATCAGTTAAGAAAGAGTCTGCTGCCCTTGGCGTCCACAGGAACAGCATTGCTAGAGCTGTTTGTGCTGGTTGTGGACAGGGCTTCCTACCCTGGAGAAAAATTGTCGATGGCAGATATTGAAACCACAAGTGAGCTGGCTGTGAGGGAATCTGAACAAAGGCAAAAAGGCTTTCTGGAAGGTTCTGAGCCTCTTTGGGGCAGAGATTTGGGAGCCATGGGCAAGTTCTACCCTCTTCTGGCCCAAATCTCTCAGAAAGCCAAGGAAGGGATGGGAAGAGACTCCTGACGGTGGAGGAGGAAGTGGTCAGGACTGCCAGGGCAGAGAAGGCTGTGGCCTGCTGGTGACTCAGGACAGTGACCTGGAGCCATTCAGTACAGGGACAGGCACGCACCACTGTGTCCACAGCTTATAAGGAACGCTCAAAGCCACAACCTGGAGTCACCAAGAAATGGTCTGTCTTTTCTGTGTTTGTATTGAGCAATATACAAAACTGTTTTGGGAGAGACTTCTACCAAACTGCGTGGGGAACAAAACTGAAATCAAAATAAGTAGCCTTCTCTTTCCTAAAAGTTGGCCGATGGGGAACAGCTCTGCCCAATACACTAGGGGTCTGGATTTGGCACTGTTGTGACTGTTTGTAGCTCTGCCTTCTCTCCCTCAGCACCAGCCAGGTGGAGTCCCCTGCCTACAGGAGTCCCAGGCCTCAGGAGTCCCATGCCTGAAGGAGTCCCAGGCTTCAGGAGCCCCATGGCTGCAGGCCCAGCCCTGATGGCAGGGGGAGGAGACTGCAGGTGTGGCTCAGGCGGTGGTGGGGCAGGGACTGCACTGACTCCTAAGCAGCCTGCTCCACATAGTTCCCAGACTCCAGGTCCTGCTTCAAAGTAAATAAAGTCCCCTGATCATCGGTAGGGAACCCAGTCTCATCCTGGGCATTCAGTTCTGTGTGAACTTTCTACAGTGAGCAGGTAGTCACGTGTGACTCTGGAGAAAACATTGCTGCATGCACATCCGCCCATGTGAGAGCGCTGGGAATGCTCGTGTTCCAGGTAGAGGAAGTGGTCCCTTGGAGCAGGAGTGAGCAGCAGGCAAAGCCGAGGGTGCTCGCGGTGCCCAGGTGAGGATGCTGAACGACTCCTCCCTGGGTTGGGGGACTCTGAAACCCCAGCCTCTCCCCTGACCAGGTCCACAAGTCACATTCATTACTTTTTCCTAAAGCCCATGATATTAAGTGTTCACTGTAAAAAAAAAGTAAAATAAAATAATAAGGAGAATATATGCTAAGCAAAAAGAAGAAAGAGAGCACCATGGTTTCCAAGGCAGAGAGAACCACCTTTAACATCTGGAGTGGTTTTTTTTCCAGGCAGATATTTTTTTATGTGAATAATCATATATTGCCTTTTTGTTTTGTTTTGTTTTGTTTTGTTTTGCTTAACAGTATGTCATCATTTTCTCATTGAATACACCTCTGTGTCAGCAGTTCTCAGACAGGTCTGGGGACCTCGACAGATATTCAAGACCTTTCCAGGGAATCCATTGAGTCAAAGCACTCTTGTAATGACCCTAAGACCTTGGTAGCCTTTCCACTTATTCTCTCACAAGTGTCCGGTGGGGGTTTCCAGAGGCTGCCTGATGTGCCAGAGGGCAACAGTTTGGATACAGAAGCAGATGCAGAATCTGGCATCTTCTATCAAGCCAGACTCATATTAAAGAGATTTGCAAAAGTATAAAATAGTGCTAGTCTTCTTGTTGAATTTTTTTTTGGAGGGATTGGGAAAGTATAGTTATTTTTCATGAAAATATGTCCTCCAGGAGAACATGAAATAGGTTATCATTATTTTAAGTGAATTAATAAATACATATTTTAAGATTCTTCATTTTTATTCTGGATATGCTAAAAATGGATAGATATAAATAAAAGTTCTTTAGACTCCTTAATTATTTTTAAGACTTGTAACATGATCCTGAGACTGAATGTTTGAGAAGGACTCATCCAGAAGATCAGAGGATGAGTTTTGTAACCCATATTTCTATATAGGGCAACTTCTCCTTGTAAAGAATACGATGCTGTCTTTTCTGTTTTCTGCAAAGTGCTTACAACATCCAGTTGTATTCTAGACCAAGGTCACTAACAATGTAAAATGCTTTTGTTCCCATTATAGAAACTCAGTTTTGTTTTGTTTTGCTACTGGGGATTGAACACAGGAGCATGTTACCACTGACCTATATTCCCAGCCCTTTTCATTTTTTATTTTGAGACAGGGTCTCGCTAAATTGCTTAGGGCTTTTCTAAGTTGCTGAGGCTGGCTTTGAGCTAGCAATCTTCCTGCTTCAGCCTCGAGAGTTGCTGGGATTACAGGCATGTACCACTGCTTGCCCACAAGATCAGTTTTGATGACTGTGTCATATCCACACAAAGAAAAATTTGTTTACCTGCTTCTTTATTGATGGATCTGCAATTTTTCTCTACTATGAGATGCTGCACAAATTATTAAATACTTGCATAAAGTGAAAACTTCTTTATATGAGAGAAAACAACAGAAATCAACTGGTAGTAGGAGCTGTCATTATCATGACTGATCAAGTTACACAAATTGCATCACAGAATGTAAATAAAGTAAAACGTACATATGAAAAATACATGCATATGTACATATGTATCACATATTTCTATATAGGGCAATTTATCCTTGTAAAGAATACCATGCTGTCTTTTCTGTTTTCTGCAAAGTGCTTACAACATCCGGTTGTATTCTAGACCAGGGTTACTAACAATATAAAATGCTTTTGTTGCCATTACAGAAACTGGGGGGAAGAATTGAGAAATTAAGTGATCTGCCAGAATTTTTATTTCTATTGGAAAGAATTTGAAATCAAGGTTTGCTTTAAAAATCAAATACTTCAAGCCAGGTGCGGTGGCACACGCCTGTAATCCCAGCACTTAGGGAGGCTGAGACAGGAGAATCGCGAGTTCAAAGCCTGCCTCAGCAAGTGAGAGGCGCTAAGCAACTCAGTGAGACCCTGTCTCTACATAAAACACAAAATAGGGCTGGGGATGTGGCTCAGTGGTCAAGTACTCCTGAGTTCAATCTCCAGTATCAGAAAAACAAAAAAAAATTAAATACTATAAAAAGCTGCAAACTTAAAAAAAAAAAATACACCTGAGAATAGCTCTGTAGGACAAATTCCTAAAGTGGCATTGCTGGGCCAGTGGACATGCACCTTTAAATGCAATGGACACGACCCAGTTGCCTCATTGGTATCTCCCCAAGAGTATACTGAAGCCCCCACTCTCTCACACCTTTGGCAACATTGAGGATTATGATTCTTCAGTCTTTTCCAACTAGTAGCTTAAAAGATGTATTTTGTCTTCCGTGAATTGCTTATGCATCTCCCATGCCCACTTTTGAATTTTTTCTTATTGATTTTTCTGGAGCTCTTTATATACTCTGGACATAAATCTTTGGTCTGTTCTACACGGCACAGATTATGCTCAAGTGTGTAGCTTTTCTTCTGTAGTTGATAGGTTTTTATCAAAAACTTCTAATTTATACAGGAGGACAATAGTGGTTTTTAATAAAATTACAAGTGAATTTTCTTTTCTTTCTTTCCTTCTTTTTTTTTTTTTTTGGTACTGGGTATTAAACCTAGGGGCACTTAACCACTGAGCCACATCTCCAGCCCTTTTTTACACTTTATTTACAGAAAAGGTCTCACTGAGTTACTTAGGGCCTCCCTAAATTGCTGAGGCTGGCTTTGAACTCGCAATCCTCCTGCATCAGCTGCTGGGATTACGAGCGTGTGCCACCACACCTGGCTATGAGTGAACATTCTTGACACTTACTCATAGTTGTATTGTTGAATGTCTCATCCAAATCCTAACACATGCAAGAAATGTCCTCAGTTTAATGCAAAATACAAGATAAGCAGGTGTTGGACATTTCTACAATGTGAATTCAATTTTTTTTTTTTTTTTTTTTTTGGTACCAGGGATTGAACTCAGGGGTGCTTAACCACTGAGCCACATCCCCAGTCCTATTTTGTGTTTTATGTAGAGACAGGGTCTCATTGAGTTGCTTAGCACCTCGCCATTGCTGAGGCTGGCTTTGAACTCGCGATTCTCCTGTCTCAGCCTCCCAAAGTGCTGGGATTACAGGTGTGAGCCACCGCGCCTGGCTGTGAATTCAATATTATCTTTTATTGTGCACTATAAACTGTGTACAAAATTGGGAGGATGTTTATATAAAAAATATACCTGCCTTGATTTTGAAAATAGTCTAAATATTTAGAAGCACTATGGCTTTTTATTTTTTAATTCATAGTAAAACTTTTTTTTTTGATTTTTTTTTAGTTGTTGATGGATCTTTATTTTATTCATTTATTATTTATATGTGGTGCTGAGGATCGAACCCAGGACCTCACGCATGCTAGGCAAGCGCTCTACCACTGAGCTACAGCCCCAGCCCCCATAGTAAAACATTTTGAGAAAGGTCAGAGTTTTCTTTTTTATGTAAGGAGCTAGGACTCCCCTATTACTTTTTATTGAGACATGATATTTGGACATTTTTTTCAGAGAGCTTTCCTTTTAATTTTGTTTAGGAATCTCATTGTAGTACAGAAACTATTACTTACAAAGTTTATTCTAACCTATCAATTATTTCTTTAATGGTTTGGAGGATGTTGTCTTGCTTCAGAAGTCTTTTTACTTTGCATGATTTTAAAAACATTCTCCATATTTCTCCAACACACTGTCTTTTCTTCCTTCCTTCCTAACATTTAGATCTTTAATCCACCTGGAATTCATTTCTGTTAAGGGGTGAGGTGCTGAGTTGACCCTTGCCAGCCATAATAAGGTGGAGAGTGGCAGGGTGTCTGCAATGGGCTTGTGCCCCAGTAAAAACTAGTTGGGGACTGGGGTTGTGGCTCAGTGGCAGAGCACTTGCCTAGCATGTGTGAGGCACTGGGTTTGATCCTTAGCACCACATAAAAATAAACAAATAAAACAGAGGCATTCTACAGAACTACAAAAAAATTTTTTTAAAAACCTGATTCCTGGGAATCAGGAGTGGTGGCGCATGCCTATAATCAGCAGCTTGGAAGGCTGAGGCAGAAGGATCAGAAGTTCAAGCCAGCCTCTGCAACTTAGCAAGGTCCTGAGCAACTTAGTGAGACTCTGTCTCTAAATAGAATATAAAAAGGCTGAGGATGTAGCTCAGTGGATTAGCACCCCTGGATTCAATCCCCGGTACCCCCCTCCCCCCAAAAAATAGACCCAGCCAGGTTCCTGGAGCGGTGCTATCCCAAAACAACAGAGAGCTGAGGCCATCTGTTCCAGGCAAGGAGGCAGACTACATTTCAGAAGCCCTCCAGCAGAGCTGACAAGTTTCCCAAGAAAGTAACAAAACATCTTTAGCCTGGCGTGTGGCTCATGAGCAGCTTTCATGTCCAGTCCCACTTGAGGCCAAGGCGGATGCAGACAGGGGAGGATTTACGATCCCTCCTGGACCATCACAGGGAAATGAGGGCAGAGGTTCAGACATACCCAAGCCTGTGGCCGGCAAGCGGCAGAACGAAGGCTCCTGCCTCCAAGAGCACTCACTGCTCCAGGGACATCTCTGTGTACCAGGCCCTGTCCTCAGGGTCCTTGAAGCTGCCCCCTCAGTGGGAAGGAGGATCTGAGGCTTTTCTAGAACTTTGCTTCCTCTCTATGGATAGGAGAGACTAAAAAATCCTTCCCCCGGCACCAGCCAACAGTGCATTTCAAGAGCCATGGCTTCCTTCCTTCCACAGGGGAGCGGTTTGCTGGAGGGTAGGAGTGGGGATGAGTCAGGCCGGAAGGGGAACTCGGCCATAAAGAAGCAGGACTGACAGTGAGCACTTGCCCGGAGGCGCATGACCTCCCACAGGTCTCCAGGGCCTCCGCCCAGAATGGCTGCAACTTAAAAATTTCATGATCTAGGCTTTGCAGGTTTAATCTGCTCTATCCACATTAGCAGCCATGGAAGGCAGAAGACCTTTAGTCAGGAGGCGGGGATGAGGAGGGAGGTACACAATGGCCAGGTTCTCAGTGGAGCACCATGATTTTTTAAAGAGTGAGCTGTTTGTGCAATGCCCAGTGCACCTGTGGCTGGGTCTTCGTCCCAAGCCACAAACCAGAAGGATGCCCAGGGAGCTGATCTGTAGAGCCGGAGCTGGTCTTGGACACAGTGTGTTCCAGCCCCTCTAGAAGGGAACCCCGTGGTCACTGAGGGCAGTGGCCTGTCCAAGTGCACACCTCTGGGAAAGTTCTGGAAAGAGATCTCAGGTCTCCTGGATCCCGGGCCGGCACCTGTTCTGCCAAGTCTCAGGAAAACCCCCTGGCCACCTACCTGCTCCAGGGGGATGACAAGGAAGGAGCCACCTCCCGCGCTCTCCGTGACGATGGCCAGGAAGCGGGCATTGACAGCACAGAAGTGGTTGTCGTGCACATTCTTGGTGATGGGGATCCCATCAAAGCAGTGCTCCCGGTTGGCCACCTTCCCGTAGACGTTCCGGAACTTGGAGCTGCGGTACTGCGGACGCCAGGACATCTGTGAGGGGCCAGGAGAGATGAGGGTCAGGCAGGTTCCTGCTCCATGAAGGGCTGGGGCTGGGCACCAGAGAGAGTCAGGGGTGCAGGAGGACAGCGAGCCCTGGTGCCTTCCCTCAGGGAGTGGGGGCCGGGTGGAGCCTCCACCGATTCAGGGCCCATGACGGTGCCAGCCCTGTGCCTGAGGATCTCTACCAAAGTCCTACAGAGCAGAGACTGGCACGGGGTGTTCACATACTTCCTTTAGGTGAACATGCTTTAGGTGAACATGCCCATCCCACCTTCCAGAAAGGTCATAGGGTTCTTTCATTACCAAGGAACATGCCAAGCGATGGAGCAAACCAACCACCCGTGGTCTGCCTCCTGAGGGTCTGAATTCAGTGTGGGAAGAGCAGGCAGAGGGGGCTGGGTGACCACAAAGATTGAGAACAGTGCTGATGGCCAGGGGTTGGGGGGTGTTTCTCTATGCATAAGGAAGCAAGCCACTGTCCCCCCTCCTCTGATTTTTTCTAGAGTTTCTAATCCACAAGGGCATCCTCAGAAACCTCTTAGTCCCACATATCACCAACGTTGCCATCATTACCATTATCATCATCATCAGGCACAGAGAGGTTGTGATGGTCCAAGGCCACACAGCAGAGTCGAGGCCTGAGCACAGGATTTTCCTATGCCAGACTACTGTTTGGAACAAGGTTCTTAATGTAAGGCCTAAGAATCACCTGTATCAAAATCACCTGGGGTCGGGGAGGCCTCTGGGCCACTTAACTACAAACACAGACTCCTTGGTCCCAGTCTAGGCCTGGGAAATCCAGTATTTTGTGGATGGGGCTCAGACATCAGCGTTTTGATCCAGTTTCCTTGCCCTCCCCACTCACCCCCAGCAAGACAGACATACACACTGAAATTCCCCAGGGGAGGAAAAACAAAAGAGAACAACCCACAGGAACAGGAAGCCAACTCTGGGAATTTGACTAAAAATACAACTTTGCATTTGGTTTAAGCAAAGCTGGGAGCTAGGCCACGATGGCCTCTGAAGGAAGAAACTCAGAATCCAAGACAATTCCAGGGAAGACTCCTCACCCTTGGGCAAACCCGCTTCCCCCAGCGCTCAGTCCCCTCCACTCCCCCAGAGCGCCTCCATCCCAGCTGTCCGTAGCTCCCCACCTCTGGCCTTTGTGGTGCTGGACCTTCTCCCACCCGCCTGCTCTCTCTCCTGAGCTCTGCCCATGACCATCTGGACAGTCATACTGGAGAGGCAAGAGCCCAGGACAGGAGCCTGGTGGGACACTGCTGCCCTGAGGCCTTCCCCTCTCTGGCGTCCAGTTCCTTATCTGGATGACATCATCCATCCCCAAAGTGGAATCCCAGGTGGTCACTCAAAGTCCCTTTACATGGCACAGAGATGAAGTTTCTAATTTTAATAGTTGTGTGTTTATTTTCATTTGCATTAGAAAAAACATGACGTACATGCCAATTTCATGGTTTCACAGATACTATTGCTAATGAGGTTATTATTTTTTTTTAAAAGAATTGTTTCAAAGAAAAAGCATAAAACGTATAGGATAGGTGGTTTGTGGATCTGGCAAAGGTTCAATGGGAAGGGGAAAGCTGGGACTCACTCTGTCTCTTCCAGGTAGAACATTCTAGATTCCACAGTTCCCACGGAAGAGTGATGTTGAGCTTGCTCCTTCCAACCCCCTGCCTCTTGCTGGAGCCTTCTGGCATGCAAGACCTTTTCCTCTTCGCTCTGCCCAGCACAAACTTGGCCTTCAGGGCCTGACTCAGATCTGACTCAGGCCCCCAGAGGCCTCCTCAGAGCCCTGGACAGCCAGCACCTCTTCTTGGCCCCTGGCTGGACCTGGCCCCAGGTTCTCCCTCCCTGCACTGTGACGTCAGGAGGTGACACCACGGTCTTCTGAGCAGAACTGACCTCTGGATTGTGCTCTTTCTGGGCAACTACTCCCTCCCTGGAGGGATCCCAGCCAAGTGGGGGACAACAGCTCAGCCTCAACCAGAACCCAAATAGCCCAAGTGTGGCAGTTGGGGACTACCAGTTCTCCTTTAGTACCAGCACAGCCACAGCTGGGCCCTGGGGACGGTGGCAGGAGGCCTCATTAGAGGCAGAGTGGCCCAGCTCTGTGCTCCTCCCACAGGGTCTCCTGGAGGCTGTGAGGAAATCACAGCAAAGGACTGAGAGCCCCCCAGACCTAAATTCAATTCCCATCTCTGCTACAGACTAGCTGTGTGATGTGGGGAAGCTACTTAACCTCTCTGTGCCACTTCCCTCTGTTCCTATATGAAGGAGGCTAATATCTGCACCACCTCTGAGAGATTGGGAGGAATCAATGCCAAGCTGCCACCATGTGCCCAGGACAGGGCACACTGACCTCATGGGATCTCCTGAACACGCCCCCACAACACCCACATTTACCCAGATGCCCTGTCGCTGAGTCTGTTGTTGTCTGATGTCACCTCCTCCTCCTCCTCTTCCTCTCCTCTCCGGCCCCTGCTCTGTGTCTCCCACTTCCTGCCCTTCTTCCCTCCCTCCCACCTCCCCAGTTCAGCCTCAGGGAAGAGGTGTTTGTGGAAGAGGCTCCTGGTGGGCACCGTGTATGCTTCTTGAACGCTCCACTACCCAGCTCACACCGTTGCCCCTGTAGCCCAGCTGGTGCTTCTGAATTGGACCCTGTGTCATGAGGGACCTCTGTTCCCAGCCTGGGGTCTGCACTGGGCAGGCAATCCTCCCACTGAGTGTGTCCCCCAGAGTGGGCCTGGGCCATTCTAGACAGAGGCTGGTGATGGGCCTGCTTCCCAGGAATGAGGTGGGGGTCTTTCCAGGGCTGGTTCATAGCACGCCCGGGCTGGTCTCTTGCCAGCAGCTGGTAGCCTGGGACCTATCTCAGCTGGGCCTTCGGAAGAAGGGCCAGGGCGAGGAAGCCAAAGGGCCCTTGCTGACCAACAGGGACCTGAAAATCTGGCGCTTTGCCTTTTACACCCAAAGCCAGGTCCTGGGGGTCCCCTGGCTAGTTCCACTGAGGGCAAGACATCTCTCTCTCTCTCTCCCTTCCTCCTCATCCCTCTCTGAACCTTTTAGGAACAGTGAGCATGAGACTGGGACATATTTGAGCTCCCCAAAAGGAAGGTCTTTCAGCACTGCCTGAGCCAGAAAAGGAAGCTGCCTCTGGAGGTAGCGAGCTTCTGGTCCCTGGGAAGGGGCGTTCAAGATTGAAGGGGATGACTGCTGGTCCAGGGCTGTGTGGAACAGTGGCTGGGACTAGGTGGCCTCTCTTGAGACAGCAGGGCTCTTCCATTTTATTAAAGTCTTGGTGTCGTAACAGAAGTTTTGATGTCATCCTGGTTCTCTCTCCAGTTACTAGATGTAAGTTCCCAGTTCATCCAACTTTTGGCTCCTGCAAGCCCCACCCCACTCCATGCCTGGTCCAGGGCTCCCCTGGAGCAGGGGACTCAGTGATGCTGAGAGAGATCTCTCAGCTTAGTGGGAAGGCAAGCGCCAAGGTCAGGCCCAGGAGGCTTCCCTTCTGGAACTACAGCCAGAGCTGTGCCTTCAGCTTGCTGAGCTTCTGAGTTTCATCATCAGGCAGGATGAGGGTCTGGTCACTGCCCTGTTGCCAGGAGCTACTCCTCTGGGTTCAGCACTTTCTCTGCTGGGTTCTTCCTTCTAGACACAAAGCCCTGACTTCTCTGGGCTCCTTGTTTTCAGGAGGCCAGGACCTCTAAACCCAGTGCTGCTCTTGGGCTAGGGACTAGAGAGTCCCTTGTTGCTGGTAACACCATATCAGCAAGGGACCAGAAACCTGCAGAATCACCCCAAAGTTTGGCTGTGACCCACTCATACTATGGTTCTCTCTGAGACCACCTTACTCAGTTCCTAGCTGTCCAGTGGGCAGAGCTGGGCAGATACTGCCATCCCATTTATAATCTATAGGACACAAAGTGACAAATTAGAGGGGCAGAGAGATTTACCCAAAATCACAAGTGGGCAAAGCGGCAGAGCCAGCATGTCAGCCAAGGGCTTCTCTTGATCTCTTGTTCAGCATCATATGCACCTTGTCCTTCTTCAGCCTCTCCAACCAACTCTTACCCTCTCCACTTACTCCATGAATGCAGAATGCTACACAAATGTATAAAGAAACCATAGCAGTCAGCATTTGGGGAGTCAGAAAAAATCCAATGGTTTCTAAGTTGTCTTTGCCACTTGTTAGCTGTGTGACTTTAGTTACTCAACCTCTCTGAGTCTCCTTATCTGTAAAATGAAAATAATGTCACCCTGCTCACTAGATACAATGCAGTAATCAAATGCAAGGTCCTGGCAAGGTGTCTGGCACAGGATAAATGCTTTCCAAACATTAGTTCTACCCTCTTCCCTTCTCCTGTAAGAGAGGAAACCAGGTGTTTACCTGGGGAGGCCAGATTCTACCAAGACGAGGAGGAGGCTGGGCTGGGCTAGCCTGAGGTCAGGAAGAGGCACAGAAAGGCTGGCCTCCAGATGTGCATAGCTGCTAGGCCTGCTCCCCGGCAGCCTCCCCTGGGCCCAGGGCCATCCTGGTCTCCCGCTGAGAGGCAAAGGCCCGGAAGGAAGAAGCTCTCATTTCATAGCTGAGTGGCCCTTAAAGCCTCCCAAGAAATGGAAGCTGGCTTTTTTCCCCCTCCTCTGAGATAATCATTATGTACACCCCACATGGAAGCAAACTGTATCCTGTCCTTGGCTCTCAAAAATGATTTATTGTGGCCAGCAGGTGCATTTTGTTGATGACAATGACAAAAATTTAGTTCTTTAACTGAAACACAAAAATGTGCCTGGTGGCTTTGTTTTTTTCCCTGTCTTTGGCTCAGGTGAGGGCAAGCTCAGGGCTCCATCCACAGCAGAGGGCCGGGAGGAAGCCCCAGGGACCTCTTGATCTGCCAGCATGGCTGCCGGGCACTTGTTCCCACAGGGTAGCACATCAGGATGGACAGCGACTCCCATCCATGTCCACGTTCTATCAGAAGGAGGGTGGCATTTTCTGTGGTTTGGGCACTACTGTGTCACCTGGAACAAGTCACCTTCCTTCTCCAGCTCAGGATCGTCATCTGTAAAACTTGGGTATCATGGCACCAGGGCCCTGGAAACGGTGGGAGGGTAAAGCACTGAGCCCAGGGACTGACGATGAATGGAAGGCGCTGTCACGCACGGCATTCTGGGGCCGTGAACGAGGGCTGCTCAACTACTCCTCCTCCATCTCTGGGCCTGCTCTGCTTTCCTGAGTCCAGGAAGACCAGACACATTGGAGGGACACAGGGAGACATGGAGGAAGCACAGGGTCCTAAGACGCATGCCCAAGGGGACACTAAGCTTCAATTTCCTCCTCTGTGAAATAAAGGTGTGAGAGCCTATTGTTTTTAGCAGAAGAACCCTTTCTCTAAACACAATCCTCAAATGCAAGGCAAGCAAAACCAGAGCTGTGCCCATGCAAGTCGACAAGAGATGCACACCTTCCAGCAGTGACCCTGGGGCTGCTCTGCGGAACCGGGGGACCACATGGAACCCAGTTTGAGAACCTCTGGCTCAAGAAAAGAAGTGGAAACTTAGTCAGGCACGGTGGCACAAGCCTGTAATCTCAGCTCTTAGGGAGGCTGAGACAGGAGAATCACGAGTTCAAAGCCAGCCTCAGCAATGGTGAGGTGCTAAGCAACTCAGTGAGACCCTGTCTCTACATAAAACACAAAATAGGGCTGGGGGTGTGGCTCAGTGGTCAAGTATCCCTGTGTTCAATCTCCAGTACAAAAAATAAAAATAAAAAAAGAAGTGGAAACTTGTGTTCCAGCTGTTCCAGCCACTAACTCTCTGGGGTCCCTCAGGCAGACGCTCCTCCTTCTCCCACAAGAAGCATTTGGCCAACTGACCCCACTCCACCATTTCAAGGTCTCGTCCAGGATGCTGGTTTTTCACTGACTTCCAGGATTTTTGTGAAGACGCTGTAGCTGTTCAAGAAATTCCCAGCAGAAGCTGAGCGCAGTGACACATGCCTGTAATCCCAGCACTTTGGGAGGCTGAGACAGGAGAATCACGAGTTCAAAGCCAGCCTCAGCAACCGCAAAGCGCTAAGCAACTCAGTGAGACCCTGTCTCTACATAAAACACAAAATAGGGCTGGGAATGTGGCTCAGTGGTCAAGTGCCCTGAGTTCAATCCCCAGTACCAAAAAAAGGAATTCCCAGGAGAGAAGCTGGACCACACATCTTCCTTCGATGGCTCTGAGATGAATGTAGTGCGGCTTCAGGGGTCTGGACGTGTTGGGAGAGTTTTCCTACATTCTCTGCACCCCACAGCACAGCCAAGTGCAGCCTGGCTGCAGGGCGTGGGGGCGGAGTCAAACACCCCAGCTCACCTCCAGCGGGAGCACTGCGGTGGCTCAGAGGGTAGGCTCTGCAGCCAGGTGACTCACATCCCAATCTAGACTCCACATCCCCCAGGGAGAGTCCCCAGACCTCTCTGAGACAGCGCCCTTGTCTGTAAGATGATGCTGCACATTCTTAACTCTCTTCCTTCAGGTCTCTCAGTTAGACCCTCTCCACCACCCCAAGTAAGAACACACTACCAGCATCAGACTTTTATTTTACCAATCGGGTGTCCTTCCACAAGAATGACAACTCCAGGAGGGAGGGGATTTCTGTCTCTTGTTCACTGCTGGGTCCACAATGCCTAACACAGTGCCTCATGCCTGGTAAAGGCTCAAAGCACGTATGTGCCAGTGGCTCTGGAGCAATGGCGTCCTGGTAAATGTTTAGCCACCAATGTTAAGGTGGGTGGGTGGCCTAGAGGGTGTTTTTTTTAAGTCAATATCCATGGTGTATATGCTCCCACCATGAGTATTGTGAGGAATCATGCGGTGTCCCTGAATGTGTAGTTGATCTAAATAGCAATGGTGGTACAGGCCCTGCAGACAGACGGACAACGCAAGGCTGCACCAATGGGGTGGCGTTTGCTATCTCCCTCAGCATGGCACCTCCCAGAGCCCTGACCCAATCACTCCTAAAGCTGGTTATATACCCACGTCACCTGAGGAGCGTGCCAGTAAGGCACAAATCGGTGGACACCAACGTTGGAGTAACCCCCGCCCCAGCCCATGCGCTGAGAGCAGGCTAAGCTGCACGGCACCCTATAGCAGCCACTAGCCACAGGTGACCATTTCAATTCAGGTGGATTCCATTTCAATCAAATTGAAAATGAGTTCCTTGGTTAGACAGCACATCTCAAGCGCTCAGTGGCCACATGTACAGCGGTTACCGGTGGACAGATTCCAGAGCATTTCCACCATTGCAGAGGGATCTGCCTGGACAGCGCTGGCAAAACATCAATTAGCCCCTCAAAGTCACCTCCTAGAAAGAAAGAATCAAACCGAACCTCCACACCTGGCAGCTCCTGGATGGAACGTACAGGGATAGAGGGAGGCTGTGATAGGGAGTCACCCCAGGGAACTTCTCTCCACCCCAGCAAACATGGAATTCCTGACCCAGGCTCTGCTACCAGTCCAGAGGGACTCTTCTCATTTCCTCCTTCCTTGTGGATGGGGTGTCTCCCCTCTGCCCAGCTCCATCCTGCTGCCCTCAGGCTATCAGCAAGGGGTCCAAGTCCATGGGAAACACCGCATGCTGGGAGGCAGCTTCTCAGCAGCCAGCAGGTGGGAGAAGACAAATCAGTCCACCAAGGATGCTGGGAGCCCATCACACACGGCAAGTCCAGCCAGACACTAAATCTATTCCTGGACCAGGCTTCTGCTCTGAATCCTGCAGTCCTTGCTGCTCTGCAGAACTGGGCTGGACTTGGAAGGAGAAGGCTTCAGGCCTCCTCTGCCTGAGGCTCAGGAGGAGAGCTGCCCACCTCCCCTGGGTGGCCTGAGTCAGGAACCTAGGCCCCAGGTTCTGCGCTGTGCTCCTAGCTCATCCCACTACCTACAACAGCCAAGGTACATTCGCTGCTTTCTGTGAGTGAAGCACTCTGCACTCACTCCATCCTGGAATCCTGAAAATAACCCCACGGAACAGATACAGTTATTCTCCCTATTTCCAGACAGGACTGGGTTTGTCCAAGGTCATGAGTGGAGGAGTTGGGATTTCAGAGCTCTGCTTGGATCCAACACTGGAGTCTCCACTTTCTTTGTCTGTTTCCAGACCGCACTGGAGGCCATGCAGGGCCTGTATTTCCTCCTTATCTTCCCAGGGCTTAGCACTGGGCTCCACATTGTGTTAAAAATGTTTACTCAACATACAAGAGAGTGAAGGGACAGAAGGGCAACGAAAAGGAGGGGTGACCCAACTCAAAGCCTTCCAACACCCTTGGTGCTCCCAGTCACAAGTCTTGTCCATCCCATATCCATACGACTGTATCCCACGACCTCCAACCTGGGCAGAGAGCTGGGGAGTAGGGGAAGCAATGCCTGCCTCCCTCCAGCCCCACTTCCCTATGTGGTCTTGACACTAAAAAGACTTTCAAGGAACCATAACCTGCCAGAACAGAAAAGGATCTGAGGGCCTTGAACATCCAGGCTCTCACATTACAGACTGAGGCCCTGAGGGGGAAAGTGACTTTCCCAGGGTCACACAGCAAGACCACCCAGCAAACAGTCTATACGGCAAGCCTCCTTTCCTGGGGTGGTAGGAGCTGGTGCCGCCCGCTTGCTTCTACAGGGAGCATAGCAAAGGTGTCTGGACACGCAGTAGCACAACAGCCCCAGGCTCGCCCAGTGAAACCCCATCCCTTTCACTGGGGTTCTGAGCTCTGTGTTCCTCTTGCTGGGGGGAGCGGCAGTGGTGCTCAAAGCACAGGGCCCACAGATGGTTTCTATTTGCATCCACGGAGCCTCCTGGTGTGTGCCAGGCTCCTGACCTATTTTGAGGAACTGAGGGCTCCGCTGGCTCAGAGATGGCCTCCCACTCACACCCCCTTAACCCTCCGTCTGGCAGGCGATCAGATGAGTGGTTCAAGGCCAAAAGAGGAAACCTTTGAAAATGAGGCTGGGTGGCCCATCTGTAAGCTTGAACCCTGGAGGAGGAATCCTCAGACTGAGTCCCAGGCCACATGCCTCAGAATCACCTGAGATGTTTGTGGAATGCTGGTTTCTGGGTCCCACTTCCAGCCTGCAGAAGCGTGGTGTTGGGAGTGGGCCAGGGTGTGTGTATTGTAACCAAGCCCTCAGGTAGATTCTGGTTTGGGATCTTTGCTATTCAATGCACTATCTATGGACTAATAGCACCCACATCCCCTGAGAGCTGCTTAGAAATGCAGAATCCTAGGCTCCACCCTGACCTGGTTTGTCTAACAGGATCCCAGGTGATTTGCATACACTGCTCCAATCCCATGCTTCTCAGGCTCATGCACACCAGCATCATCCGCAGGCTTGATAAAACACATGTAGCTGGGCCCCACCCGCAGCTTGCGGTGGGGCCTGAGAATTTGCATTTCTACCAACTGCTGCAGAAGCCACTGGTCCCGAAACCAGACTCTGCTCCCTGAGCTGCAGAGCACAGAACATTGTGCCTACAAAGTTTTAGCTCTGCAGCCTTGCAGACATCCCTAGCCTCTCTGAGTCTCAGTTTCTCCACCTATAAAATGGATATAATCATGCTTTTTTCTTGGATAGTTTGAGGAGCCAGTGAAATGATAATAATTCATGTGAAAGAGCTTCATGAGCTGTCACTATTCCATAAAAATCTGCACATAAATCTATTTGTATCTTTAAAAGTGTTCTAGGCAATTCCATTACCCTGGACACTCACCCTGACCCAGAGCCAGTGAGTGCAAGTGCCGGCCCATGGCACTCCTTTAGATTGCCATGCCCATGACTGCACCCAGTAGGTGCTCAATAAGGGCTGTGATTCAACCCAGGGTATCTTGTTCTTAGTTCAGTTCTCTTCCTACTCTAGTCCCTATTTCTCACACCCTCCTCCATGGCTTCCTGCCTTTTGGTAATGAGGTTAAGCAATTTTTTGAAAAAGGCTGTTTCACAGCTAAAGGCTGAGCTGGGGAGAAGACAGGTCACAGCTACCACTGCCACCTCCAAAGGGTTGCCAGCCGTGAAATGCCCTCCTGACTCTCGGCATGATGTGGAATCTCATGCTAGAGCCCCCGATGCCCAGATCATTCCCTTGTGTGGGATCTCATCCCAGGCATGTCAAGCCAAGGCATAGCAAGGTCATGTGTTCACTGTCACGCAGACCTAGCTAGGTGGCCATGCTATGTCAAGTGTGCGTGCTGGGGAAGGGGACATCTGAGTTGCCAGAATAGAGTCCCTGGGACTCCTTCAGGAAAGGCTGCTGACCCACAGGTTCTGCAGAGAGGTCCTTCTACTTGTTGTGGCCAAGGGACCTTCAAGCTGCTGTCTCCCAGACAAACTTTGGCTCCCTGTTACTTGGCTGCTACGCTGTCCCTTGGGGGAATGTGGTAATATAGCTGGGGCCTCCCCTTGCCCTTCCTAAGAGATAATAGATCTAAACTCCCATGGGGGAATGGGGAGGGGTGAGGCAGAGGAGACTGGGTTGCTGGCTGTTTTGTCTCTGTTGAAGAAATGAGGAGACCTACCGCTCAGTGCCCCAAAATGAGAGAGGAAAAGTTGAAATTCTTTATGTGACTGTCATTTAGGGTATAAAAGAGGGCAGCACATCCATTTGCCCACAGAGCAGCAGATGGGCCACAGGCACAGCGCTTATTTGGAGATAAACTCTTTGTATCATCCATCCCCTTCTGTCCTCCAGGGGCGCATGTAGGAGGAACAATTTCCTCCTGGACTTTGGAAACAATTCAAGGGGCCTCACCTGCTGAGGGCCTAGAAACTAGAGCAGGAACTTTTTGATTAACTTTTTTTCATGTTACTGAGGAAATAAAAGGGTTTTTGTTTGAAAACCCCTCTGATGACTGTCTCATGATGCTCTCCATTTGGCACCTTCTGCCTTCCAAAAAGAATCTACTAGTCCATGTAGGTCCCAGCAAGGAAAGGGGCTCTTCCTGGATCTTCAGCCATCAATTCCCCTGCACATCTTCTGTTCCCAAAACTCACCAGGGACACAACTCCATTCTAGGTGGCTGCATTGGGTCCTGCCAAGCCCCTCCAGCCAAAGCCCTGCTCAGGAGGAGCCACCTTGCCCTGTCCTCCTTGGTGATGGCAAACCAGCCCCTCCTCTTCTGGAGGAAGGTTCACTTGTGAGACACTGAAAGCCACCCTATGGGAAGGGATCTGGAAGAGGGACCAGAGAGGGTGGTAAAGGGGCTGACTTGTTTTTAAGATACATTACCGTGCTTTGCTCTTTTGCATTTACTAACTGTGACCTTTCTTCTCTAAATAGCATCCATTTACCCAGAAAGGGTTAGGCCTACTAAAGTTGGATTCAAAACAATCAGGTTCTGACATCCACAGTAGGCTTCTACAGGAACACAACAGTCTTGGGAGCCAGATGTGTTAAGAGGGGCTTTTTTCTCAGTTTGGTCTCCCTGTGTGAACAGATAAGGACTCCCATCTGGACAACACCATCCTGCAGGGGTCCTGGTCAGGCACAAAGGCTGGGGAACACCACCCATACAGCCTGAAAGACTGCAGAGCGAGAGAGGAATCAGAGGCAGGAAAGCGAGATGTGTAGTTTGGGCCAAAATCTAAAGGGAAAGGGGGCTGTGTAGGTTGAGGGTGTCTGAGAACATAGGAGTCTCTCTCTGACTTCCTGGTTGGGATTCTAGAAGGAGAGAGGACACTGCTCAGAAGAGTGGGCCAAAGAAAAGATAGCTTTACCCAGTGAGGATGCCAAGGGCGTGGCTGGAGGGGTGTGGCCAGAGAGGGCCTTGGCTGCACCCCGGAGCCTGCTTCAGCTCCTGCCTGCTGGAGAGGACATGGGGCACACCCCTGAGGAAGGGCCAGGAAGGTCAGCGCTACACGGTTGCTTTGTGAGCAACTGTATCAGAGGCTGTTGGGGAGTCAATCTGGGCCTGGGGTAAGATGACAAGTGAGATTGGGGTTCACAATTGGCAAGACCAGCTGCAGTCCTAACTAGGGACGGAGTCCACCAACAGGGCCAAGAAAAACATGGACCATGAATTTGTTAGCTACACATGCCCAGAGAATGCCCGGGATGGGACACACCTTTGTGAATGTCAGCCAGCACGTAAGAACCAGTGCAGAGCCAGGGGTCCTTTTCCCCCCAACATCAGAAGCCACATAAGCCAGGTCATTTACACCCCAGATGCCAAGGAAGGAGCTCTGAAAGATGAGCCTTTGGGAGTCATTCAAGTCGAAGCCAAATCACCCCAAAGAGGCCAAGCTTTTATGTCATAATTATGGAATCCTACCTGCCATCTGGGGCTCTGGAATGAGAGCAGATCAAATCTATCTTCTCCGCACATCCAAGTTGTGAGGGCTGTCATGTAAAACTGTGAAGCCTGTGCACCGTGCAGATGGACGGGTGAAAGACATCCCTGTAGTCACACAGCATGGGGGCCACAGGTGTAGGAGGGCAGGGTAAGGTCACTCCTCACCATCCCAGAGGCCTGGCTTGAGCAGACAAGATAACCAGGGGACTAGGCACTTTCTAGTTTTTTGTTTTTTGGGGGTTTTTTTGGTACCGGGGATTGAACTCGGGGGCACTGAACCACTGAGCCACATCCCCAGCCCTATTTTGTGTGTTATGTAGAGACAGGGTCTCACTGAGTTGCTTAGCACCTCGCCGTTGCTGAGGCTGGCTTTGAACTCGCGATTCTCCTGTCTCAGCCTCCCTAAGTGCTGGGATTACAGGCTTGAGCCACCGCGCCCAGCTCACTTTCTAGTTTTGAAACATCATTCCAGGCTTCTGGGGCCCAGGAGACCTGGCTGCCAGTCATTCTCTGGCCATCCATTAATAAAGGTCAACAGAGAGTCTGTTTCTAGCAGCAACAGAGAGCTCACCCCAATGATGCTGAGCTGCAACGTGGGGCCTTCCCTGGCAGCCACCCTGAGCCATTCCAGCATCCTGTCTACACTGACCCATAGAAGAGTCTCATTCTTGGCAGTTTAAGGGGCAGGCTCTCCTTGCCCCGGTGTGGGAGCTCTCTCTCCCATGCGGTTGCTGGTGTCCAGAGGTTAATGAATGGGTCCCCTGGGGTCTCTGACCACCTGTGCTTGAGACCTACGCTCTCTGAGCACCTGCAGTATTGCCTGACTGCTGGCTGCAGCCGGTATAGGGTGTACGCTGCCTGGTCTGGTTGGTACTCTTTACATGAGCAGGGCTTAACTTCTCTAGCAGGCTGTAAGCTGGGTCCATCTGTCAGTTTCGAGAATAGCAAAGAGCAGGGGATCTACAGCCAAAACCACTTACTAACTAGGTACATACCGTACAAACCTTGAGCAAGTTCATTAACCTTTCAGAGCTGGGTTCTCATCTCTAAGAATGGGGCAAAACAAAGCCCACTGCTCAGGTTTCTATATTTTGGTGTCCCTTACGGTGGCTTGCACAGGAGACGGTCCAGAACCCAGTGATTGCCTTTGGGGAGTGGAGGGAGGGAGCTACGCACAGTTTTGGAACTCTGCCATCTGGGTGTTCTCTGGGAGCAGTGGGACAGATGCCTGGAGAAGATGCTTTTGATGGACCCCAGAGCAAACATTCCCACTCCTGCCTGCCCATCTCTGCCATGGGAGGGGTACTCACTGTGCCAACATCCCTCATACTTAGAGGAGGTTCCATGACCCAGGGTTGGCCAGTGAGACATAAGAGGAAATCTGCTGGGGTGGGGGTGCTTCTGGAAAAGATTTTTTTTCTTTTTCTTTTTTTTTGGTACTGGAGATTGAACTCAGGGGCACTCAACGACTCACTGAGTTGCTTAGCGCCTCGCCCTTGCTGAGGCTGGCTTTGAACTCGCGATTCTCCTGTCTCAGCCTCCCTAAGTGCTAGGATTACAGGCTTGCGCCACCGTGCCCGGTTGATTTTTTTTCTTATTAAAGAAAAGAGACAAGCCGGGTGCGGTGGCACAAGCCTGTAATCCCAGCACTTAGGGAGGCTGAGACAGGAGAATCGCGAGTTCAAAGCCAGCCTCAGCAAGGGCGAGGCGCTAAGCAACTCAGTGAGACCCTGTCTCTACATAAAACACAAAATAGGGCTGGGGATGTGGCTCAGTGGTCGAGTGCCCCTGAGTTCAATCCCTAGTACCAAAAAAAAAGAAAAGAAAAGAGACACACAAGAAAAGTTATTTCTTGGTGCATTATCTAATGCACTGCTTCCTGTCTTTATTTGCATTTAAAGATATAATGTCTGGGGCTGTGGCAGCCTTCTTGAAGCCAAGAGGTGACAAGCCCCAAATCAAAAAGCCAACATGATGAGAAGTCAGACCAAAAAGATGGAAAAAGCACTGGTCTTTGAGGACACTGTTAAACCACCAAGCCAAACTCAGGACCCCCTTCCTCCAAATGGTTATAGTTCAATAACTACACATATCCCCAGAGCTTGAGTCATTCTTGTTTGTCTTTTTTTGTTGTTACTTGCATCCCCAAGCATCCTAACTGATAGAAATAAAGAAGAAAGGGAAGAGGGTGGCAGAAGGCCAAGCCTTTGGACAAAGCCTGTGATGTGTATCTGTGAGGTCTCTCTGCTATCATGGCCAAGAAGCTTGGGAGGATGTGAAGGCCCTAAGACCATACAAACCAGCCCCAGGCCTAGTGAGCCTACCCTGCTGGGGTGAAGAAAACCAAGGGCCTCTGTTTCCCTTCCAGGTTTTCTCCCATTCCTCAGCAGAGGTCCTTGGGTAGGCTGCTGTAGTGGCCCATGAAGCTGATGACCACCAGCAAGAAAGTAATAACCAGATGTGCCCTGCCCACGGCTACACAGCCACCCCACCCTGCACCTGCCAGCGCCAGCACAGCAACATCGCTGAGCCTTAAAAGAGCTCCCCCTCTTTTCCCTTTATTCTGCTGAATGCTGTCATTATTACAGAACTCATGAGGTAAAGAGGCGGAGATGCAAATGTGGTTATGTATGCAAAATACCTGGCACAGTGCCCGGTGGGCACCGAGCAAACCCCAGCACCCTCCTTCCCCTTCATCATAATGGCAATGCCCCGCAACGGAACAGGGCCATCAGGAAACTCCTAAGGGTGGTGGTGCCTCTGGCAAGGTGGCTCCTCCTGTCTTTTTTGCATCCCTGGCTTGTGATGTGCTCTTGGCTCCCTGGTGCTCTGCCCTGTGAGGTCTGCTCAGGTCTGCAGGAGGCCATGTACCACACACAGAGGTTCAGGAGCCCAACCTCCTGACTCCACACAGTTGGAGCCCCGACCATGGGTTCAGGGTTCTCAATTAGCTTCTTTCTCAGCCTCCTCTGGATCCTCCTGGTCTGATCCCACAGAGGCTGCTCCTATCGCTGACCCTTCCTCTGGTCCCCTTGTCGATTTCGTAAGCACACTGAGAAGTGCCGACAGTTGTCCTGCTCAGCTTTTCCATGCACAGCATTTCATCCCTGTCCTGGTCCCAGACTGTGCTCTTTGCTTCAGGACCTCCTGGTCACTATGGAAACCAAATATGTGGTTGTCCAAGTGCCAAACCCTTGGCGTCATCTGCCTCTGCACACTCACCTCTGCAAATAAAATCTCTCTACTCACCCTTCCATGGAGTCAGGACCACCCCAGTCTCTAGGGCACTTTTGTGAGAAAAGAAAAAAGAGTCCCTTCCTCTGGCAGCTGCAGGCCACAGCCTGCAGCTCAGTGAGTGGAATGTGGATTTCAGCCCCTACCTGGTGTTCTTGTGCAGGGCACAACTTGCACAACTGTACTTAGCAGACCTACGTGGAGCCTGTCCAATTACCCTCTTGTGTTTCTGACCTAGATGCTTTCCCCAGGCATTGGCTACTCCAGAGCTTCCAATGGGGAGCAGCCCAGCTTGGGAGCAGCAACATCTAAGCAGAAATCACAAGGGAAACTCCAAGACCCCCTCAGAGGTCCCCTGCACAATCTACAGCTTCCCCAGCATCTCCTTGCTGCTCTCACCCCCCGGCTCTGTGCTGTTAACACTAGATCAAGTCAGAACATCTCTGCTGTCTACATACAATTCATTCTCCACTGCCCGCTCTGCAGGTGCATCACACACCTGGCCCAGAGCATGGCGGCCCATCCCTCTCCCATTCTCATTTGGCCCTTTTCCAGCCTCCCTATCTTCTGGCCTCTCCCTCTCAGAGCAGAGTCTCCTGGACCCAGCAACTCTTGGCTGAGGCTGGGGATGCATGAAGAGACTGAGGGGCCAGGGGGCAGGAGGAAGTGTGGGAACTCAGGAGAAGGACGGATGGACCCTGGTTAGACTCTCGTTAGCGGCCTCTCTCGGCCACTAGCCAGCTACTGTCATGAGCAGGTTGCTTCACTTCTTGGGCCTCAGCTGTCTGTTCAATGAGGACAATAATGGTGTTCCCTCACCGCAGTGACGTGGGGATTGAGAGAGAAATGCATGCAAAAGAACAGTAATGTTTCTTGGCTCCTACTAGATGCTTAATCCAGTTTGTTGTTGAACTGTTCTTGACTCTGTAATTTCTGCTTCCTTGTTGATAAGACGAATAATGCAATATGTTGCAAGTTTCAATGTATTTGATACTTAGTGCTGTATTTGCTACATATTGGGTACCAGGCTAAGCACTTTGCCAGTATCAACTGACTACATCTTCATGGAAACCCGGTGAGGTAGGTGCCGTTATCTTTTCCTCATTATAGGGAAAGAAACTGAGGTACAGATCACTACCAGGGCAAAACTTAAATAAACACTTGCTCTTAAGTGACTTGCAAATCACTGATTTTGGAGTTCACACAGCTGGGCGATGCGTTATCAGTCTTCCATTGGCTTAGCTGTAGACAACACCTCTGGCTTACGGTTGCCTAGGTAACTCTTCAGGGACCCAAAGATCGCTTTTGCTGAAGACACTGATTCTTCACTGGGACCTGCAGTAAGACCTGCAGGTGTCACATGGGTGACGGGGATGGAATGAAAGGCTTGGCATCTCTGTCTCTACATTGCGTCTATCTCCTTTGCTGCCTTAACCTTTGGGTCAGATTCTCCTCAGCACTGTACATAGGTAAGTTGATCATCTGAGAAATGTTTTGTCCAAAACTATCATATGGGGCTCACCTGACCTAGACCTGCCTAGTCTTCCGCCCTCCCTCTCCATCCCATGTTTTAAGGTTAAAGACACAAGCAGCTGCTGTGATCAGAATTACTAGACCATAAAAGGAGTGAAAGTGGGTGGCATCCTAGCTCCGGAAAGATCTCCACCTATCCCCAGGAAAGTCATGGCCTTGCCCCTCTTTAGTAGCCTTTCCCTCTCCCTCATTATTCCCATCCTGTACCTGCGACCCTCAACACCCTGGGGTGGAGAAGCTGGCGTGTGAGCAAGTTACGAGACACTGGTTTTCCCATAGGATGAATTTCCAAACCTGGGTTCAGTAACAAGATGTTACGTAACTTGCCCAAAATCACCCAACGAAGAAGTTGCAGAGGAAGGATTCGAATCTGGGCCTTGAAAGCTGGGGCGGGGAGGTGCTTAACAGTGCGGGTAATGCAGCCTCTCTGAGGCTATTGTGAGAGATGAGATCACAGAGTGCAATGTGCTTGAAGTTAGAAGGCACTCAATATACAGTCCTTATGTTCTTGTCCCCTGATGGTTGAATGTTCGTCATTGTCATGACTAACACATGCAAAGCACCCAACAAAGCTAAGCTGGCTTTTTCCCCCTTTGCTCTTTCCCTCCAGCACTGAGGTAGCTGGGTTTGGTGGTGGTGGGAGGGGTCTCTGCCCTCTGTAGAAGCTTCCTGCTGGGCTTCCAGCTTGCAGGCAGGAAGGGGCGGGTGATGTGAGGTGCCAAGGGACAGGAAGTGAATCCCTCAGCCCTGAGCCTTATTGAACTGGTGCCCCTGGAGCTCAGCACGCCACATTGGCTGTAATAGGGGGAAGGCAAGAGATGAGGGAATGCAAATTATGGGGCAGGAGGGGGCTGAGCCCTGCGCCCAGGAGTCCATGGCAGGGAGGCAGCTGGAGGGAGGGGAGGCTGCCCTTGCAAGATTCAACTCTGCAACTGATAACTGAGCCACAATCCCCGAGGTCCAATGGAAATGCCACTTCTTATTCCCATCATCCCATTCCTTTATCTTACAGACAAAGACCAGACTGTGGGAGTGCCTCTCACCAACCATGACTCTGGGGCTTGTTGGCAGACTCTCCTCACTGTCCCAGGCAGGTGGGGACCTCTACTGCCCCAACCCCAAGACAGCACAAAGAGATGCCAGCCCCCTCCTCTGTGTCCTGGCATCCCGCCCATCTCCACCCCAGCACACACCTTCCCTGACCACCCCACCAATATATTCTTTCTTCTTGGGGACCTGCCCACACTTGAAGACCACTACCCAACTCTGGGCACTTAGGTTAAGGGGCCTGCCTGGTGCATTGCCCTTCCTGCAGGTTAAGGTGCCTGCCTGGTGCACTGCCCTTCCTGCAGTAAGACCGTACTTGGAAAAGTACTTGGAAAGTTATCTCTGACTCCCCCTGGGAAAAGCACACAGGGTAAAGATAATAGTGTACACAAAAATAAACAAGAGGGCCTGTGGGTGTAGCTCAGTGGTAGAGCACTTACCTAGCATGCACAAGGCCCTGAGTTCCATTCCCAGTACCACAAAAATAAATAAACAAATAAATAAATTGTATAAGTAATGCACAAATCACATGTACCCTGCACACTATGTGCCAGGAGATGTTAGAAGCAGGTTGTAGGAATTAACTATTCTAGTCCTTATTATCTTTAAGTGGCCGACATTACTGTGCCCCTTTTGCAGATGCAAGAAGGCAGACAGAAGGGGAGTCTCCTGCTAAGTTCGTGGTTAGCTCTTAGCAGTGGTGGGTCTGGGAGTCTACCAGGAGTCTGGCCCCACGGCCTATGCTCAGAGCTGCTCATTGTAGTCTCCTCAGCAATTGCTGAGTGACTCAGTGACAGACATGTGGCCTGCTCTTCCAACCCATGTCTTGCCTTGTGAAACTGGCAGTGAAGTGGGGGTTGAGGAGCTGGGCCCCCGCCGCCTCCAACCAGATCTCCTGCCTCTCTCCATAGCAGAGGTTCCCCACCTTTGCCTTAGCACCTTAAATCCACTGAGGAGATTTTTTTTTTTTTTTCCATAAGTACTGATACCTGCTGGCCTCCCTCCTGCCCCCAGGAAATTCAGGAAATGGAGTCCTGATGAAGGGCCTGGCCGTCTGCATTCCTGAGAGCTCCCCACTGTGAGAACGGAGAGCCTCTGCTCTGAAAGCAGGGATTCCTGGGGTCCCTGGCCCCTTTATGGCTTCTTTCCCTCCCTCCCAGGCTGGGAGTTCTGCATTGTCTCCTCCAGGCCCCTGGCTTCTCCCTCCTGCCCACATCAGCTCCCCAGAGGGCACAGGAGAGATCAGTGCAGCGCTCTCCCAGCCCACCTCATGCAGGCTACCGGTGGCACCAGGGATCCCGAGCAGGCCTTGGCAGACCCTGTGGGTCTGGAGTAGGCTTCGTGTTTCTCCCTTTTCTTTAGGACCTTGCCGGGTAACCCCCTCCCTGCCACTGCTGCCATCCTGCTGTGCACACCTAGTGCAGTCTGCCTTCCATTTCTCCTGGCGCTCTCTGAGGAGTTCACTTGCAGAGCCCTTGTGACCTTTACATCCACCGAGTGTCTGGTGGGGACAGCAGAGAGCCCCCAGCCCTGGGATCCCAGGGACAGGAGAGAGCCACAGGTCACAATTCAGTCACCAAAGGGCACAGCAGGACTCCAGGACAGTGGATGGTTAGGCCTTTGGAAGAGTATGTCATAAGAGCAAAACAAGCCCCTGCTTCCCTCAGGGGCAAGCCCATCAAAGGAATTTGTAACAATCAACACTTGTACCCAAAGTGCAAAGCACGCCTACAAGTCCACCATTTGCAGAGGTTGGACTCTCCTCATCCACATCCCTAGTCCATGCCAAACCTTCTGGATGTCCCTCATGGTGTGCAAACTCCTACTTATTTAGCAAGGCCTAATGTTATGGTTTGGCTAATCAGTGGTACAATGATCAGATTGTGAGAGCTGTAACCTAATCAGTCCATCTGAGTTTGAATGGGCTGACTGGGTGGCAACTGTAGGCAGGTGGGGTGTGGCTGGAGGAGGTGGGTCTCTGGGGGTGTGCCCTGGAATGACGTATCTTCCTTGCAGCCTCTCTCTCTCTCTCTCTCTCTCTCTCTCTCTCTCTCTCTCTCTCTCCCTCCCTCCCTCCCTGCCCCTTCCTGGCTGCCATGAAGGGAGCCCTTCTCCATAAGGCCTCTCCACCACGATGCTGTGCCTCATCTTGGGCCCAGAGTCATGGATTCAGCAGTCTATGGACTGAGACCTCTGAAACCATGAGCCCCCAAATAAACTTTGCCTCCTCTAAGTTATTCTTGTGGGGTATTTTGATCACAGTGACACAAAATAATACACTCTCCTCAAGTCCCCTCATCCGTGAGCCTTTCCCAGTAGCTGCAGGCATAGCCCTGTCTGCTCAGAACATCTTTGTGCACAGCTCACGGAGCCCTCTTCCCATTGTGATTATCAGTCTACACGTCTGGTTTCTCTCATCAAAGTATGATTCCCTCAGGGCAAGACTGCTGCTTCTCTGCGGGTGTAGTACTGAGTACCACATACACCAGAAGTCATGAGACTGGGGTCCCAGGACCCAATCTAACCAGCATATGTGAGTTTTAAGTGAAAAGTGTTCTGATGGAGTTGCCAACTTGAAGGAAATCAGGATACTTACATACAGATCCAGATTTCTTTCTCCTTGAATAATCAGAACCAGAAACTCCAGCCCCATGGGCCCACACTCCCACTGCTGCCCCTTCGGAGGGGAACAGGCTGCTCCTGTTATGTCCAAACCACCTTCTTCATTAGGGCTCTTGTCCAATCCCTGTAAGCACTAGAGCTGGGTCCTGGCAGTGGCATATAGTATTTTGTTTTTCTTTTTTTTTGCCATTGTTGAAGAATGAGTCTTGATTTTTGAAGCAGCTGGTGCAGAGAGATCTACATGTAAATCAAACTAACTGCATTTCTTGCTAGATCCCATGTGTGGATGAAAGCTGGGGCAATTAAATCACCCCAGGAAGATAAGCTGAGACACATCCATGTGATAAAATTCTACTCAATAACACAAGGAACAAAGTACAGATTCCCATACCACCACCAGACGCCATCAAATACATGAAGCTGAGTGAAGCAGGCAGACCCGAAGGCTACATGCCAGACAGCCCCGTTTAGGTGATATCATAGAAAAAATGACTCTCTAAAGACAGATCTCAGATGAGTGGTGGCAAGGCCTGGGGTAGGAGGAGGGGCTGACCACTAGGGCAGGGGGTGTTTCTGGGGTGATGGAGATGTTTTCTAGTTTTCTGCCCCGACGGAGATGGTGGTTATCCAGTTGTATGTGTTTATGAAACACATACAACTGGACAGTAAAAAGGGTGACTTTTACTGCATGTGAATTATACCTCAATAAACCTAACTTTAAAAAAGAACTACCTGGGCTGGAGGTGGAGCTCAGTAGTACAGCACTTACCTAGTGTGTGCAAGGCCTCGGGTTTTTTTTTTTTTTAATTTTGTTTTAAACAACAGAATGCATTTCAATTCACAGTACACACGTAGAGCACAGTTTTTCATTTCTCTGGTTGTACACAAGGTAGAATCACACCATTCGTGTCTTCATACATTGTACCTAGGGTAGTGACGTCCATCTCATTCCACCATCTTTCCTACCCCCATACCCCCTTCCCACCCCTCCTTCCCCTTTTCCCTATCCAAAGTTCCTCCAATTCCCCACCCATGCCCCCCATCCCCACTCCTATTATGGATCAGCACCCACTAATCAGAGAAAACATTGGCCTTTGGGTTTTGAGATTGGCTTACTTCACTTAGCATGATATTCTCCAGCTCCATCCATTTACCTGCGAATGCCATGATTTTATTCTCTTTTAATGCTGAGTAACATTCCACTGTGTATATATACCACAGTTTCTTTATCCATTCATCTATCGAAGGGCAGCTAGGCTGCTTCCACAGTTTAGCAATTGTGGATTGTGCTGCTATAAACATTGAAGCGGCTGTGTCACTGCAGTATGCTGTTTTTAAGTCTTATAGGGTATAGAGAGAGGAGTGGGATAGCTGGGTCAAATGGTGGTTCCATTCCAAGTTTTCTAAGGTATCTCCATACCGCTATGCAGATTGGTTGCACCAATCTGCAGTCCCACCAGCAATGAATGAGTGTATCTTTTCCCCCACATCCTTACCAACACTTATTGTTGCTTGTATTCTTGATAATTGCCATTCTGACTGGAGTGAGATGAAATCTTAGTTTTGATTTGCATTTCTCTAATTACTAGAGATGTTGAACATTTTTTCATATATTTATTGATCGATTGTATTTCTTCTTCTGAGAAGTATCTGTTCAGCTCCTTAGCCCATTTATTGATTGGGTTATTTGTTTTCTTGGTGTTAAGGTTTTTGAGTTCTTTATATATCCTGGAGATCAGTGCTTTATCTGACTTGAGTGTGGCAAAAATTTGCTCCCGCCAGGTGCAGTGGTGCATGCCTGTAATCCCAGCACTTAGGGAGGCTGAGACAGGAGAAT
>PVHX01004785.1:0-120681 GCA_004024805.1 Geosciurus inauris | reverse complement strand
TCAATATCCATAAATCAAATGCATTTCTATACATCAGCAATGAGTCCTCTGAAAGAGAATTCAGAAAAACTACTCCATTCACAATAGCCTCCAAAAAAATAAAATACTTGGGAATCAATCTAACAAGAGTGGTGAAAGACCTCTACAACGAAAATTACAAGACACTAAAGAAAGAAATTGAAGAAGATCTTAGAAGATGTAAAGACCTCCCATGTTCCTGGATAGGCAGAATCAATATAATTAAAATGGCCATACTACCCAAAGCATTATGCAGATTCAATGCAATCCCAATTAAAATCCCAGAGTCCTTTCTTATAGAAATAGAAAAGGCAATCATGAAATTCATTTGGAAAAACAAGAGACCCAGAATAGCCAAAGCTATCTTGAGCAAGAAGAGTGAAGCAGGAGGCATCACAATACCAGACCTTAAACTTTACTACAAAGCAATAGTAACAAAAACGGCATGGTACTGGCACCAAAACAGACATGTAGACCAATGGTACAGAATAGAAGACACAGAGAGTAATGCACATAAATACAACTATGTCATACTAGACAAAGGTGCCAAAACCATTCATTGGAGAAAAGATAGCCTTTTCAACAAATGGTGCTGGGAAAACTGGAAATCAATTTGCAGTAAAAAAAAAACTTAACCCCTATCTCTCACCATGCACAAAACTCGACTCAAAGTGGGTCAAAGATTTAGGAATTAGACCAGAGACCCTGCATCTAATTGAGGAGAAATTAGGCCCAAATCTCCATCACGTTGGATTAGGCCCCGAATTCCTTAACAAGACTCCTATAGCACAAGAAATAAAAGCAAGAATCAATAAATGGAATGGACTTAAACTAAAAAGCTTCTTCTCAGCAAAAGAAACTATCAATGAGGTGAACAGAGAGCCTACATGCTGGGAGCAAATTTTTGCCACATGCACACCAGCTAGAGCACTGATCTCCAGGATATATAAAGAACTCAAAAAACTTAACACCAAAAAAACAAACAACCCAATCAATAAATGGGCTAAAGAGCTGAATAGAAACCTCTCAGAAGAAGATATACAATCAATAAATATATATATGAAGAAATGTTCATCTCTAGCCATTAGAGAAATGCAAATCAAAACTATGCTCAGATTTCATCTCACACCAGTCAGAATGGCAGCTATCCAAAATACCAGCAACAGTAAGTGCTGGCGAGGACACAGTGAAAAAGGTACGCTCAAACATTGCTAGTGGGACTGCAAACTGGTGCAACCAATCTGGAAAGCAGTTTGGAGATTTCTTAAAACACTTGGAATGGAACCACCATTCGATCCAGCTATCACACTCCTTGGCCTATACCCTAAAGATTTAAAAACAGCACCCTACAATAAAGCAGTCACCTCAATGTTTATAGCAGCACAATTCACAATTGCAAAACTATGGAAGCAACCTAGATGCCCTTCAATAGATGAATGGATAAAGAAACTGGTACACAGACACAATGGAATATTATTCAGCAATAAAAGAGAATAAAATTATGGCATTTACAGGCAAATGGATGGAATTGGAGAACATTATGCTTAGTGAAGTAAGCCAATCCCCCCCCCCAAAAAATGCCGAATATTCTCTCTGATTAGTGGATGAAGATACGTAAGGGGGGTAGGAATGGGGAACATAGGAGAAATGGAGGAACTCTGGATGCGGCAGGGGGAAAGTGGGGGGAAGGAAAGGGGAATGGGCATAGTAAAGATGGTTGATTGAAATTGTCATCACTTCCTTTGGTGCATGTATGAAGACACAAATGGTGTGACTCTATCTGGTTTGCAACCAGAGAAATGGAAAAATTGAGCTCTGTATATGTACTATGACTTGAAACGCATTTAAATAAAATAATTAAATTAAAAAAAACAAAATAAATGTAGGATGGATTACATTCTAGGTACACAACCAACAGAAGGCACAAATGAAAAATATCGATATATATGACTACATAAACATTTTAAAAATGTTTTTTAAAGGTATGGAAAATCATACAAGTTAAAAGACAAACAACAAATTGAGGAAAATATTTGCAGAAAATCTTTACCCTCCAAAGATCTAATATAAAGACACAGGGAAACACTGAGATCTCAAAAGATAAGTAAGCCAAGAACAAGCCAGGTGTGGTGGTGCAAAACTGTAATCCCAATGACTTAGGAGGCTGAGGCAAGAAGATTGCAAGTTCAAGGCCAGCCTCAGCAACTTAGTGAGGCCCTAAGCAACTTAGCAAGACCTTGTCTCAAAACAAAAAATAAAAAAGGCTGAGGATGGGACTCAGGGGTCAAGTGCCCCTGAGTTCAATCCTGGCACAAAAATAGATAGATAGATAGATAGATGATAGATAGATAGATAGATAGATAGATAGATAGATAGATAGATAGATAGATAGATATAAAAAATAAGCAAAGAATATAAAGGCAAGTTAAAAAGGACAAAATCCAAACATGGTTAACAGGAGAAAATACTCAGCTTCAGTAGTAAGCACAAAAAGCAAAGAAAAATTATTATGTTTTGCCTCTCACATACGCAATGATTTAAAATAATAAATACTTGTGATGGTATGGTTAAATGGACACTGTTACCTAATGGAGACACAGATGCCAACTTTCTGATGATAGATAAAATTAGCAATATGTATCAAGAGTCCTAAAATATTCACATCTAACATTAAAATGTCCATTTCATAATAGTAAAAAAAGTGTTATATATTGAGAAATAAACTTCATAAAAAGACAAAAACTCTGGATTTTACAAGCCTACAAAACTTTTCTCTAGAAGTAACAATATATTTCCCTTTCTGGGAAGATCCAATATTGTAAAGCTATCAGTTCTCCTCAGATCAATCTATAAGTTTAACATAGATCTGAGTAAAATCTCAATGAGAGAAAATCCCAGTTGGCAAAGTGATGCTATGTATAGTTCAACTGCAAGAGAAAATGTGAAACTAGTCAAGAAGGTTTGGGAGGGAGAGTCAGAGATTCCTTCCCAGAAAACCAAGCAAATCCAACTGTGAGAAGTGGAGGCTGCAGGGCTGGCAACCCTGTAGACCAACACAGGATGGTGGAGAATATAAGGCTCAGACACAGACTGATGCATATGTTGTGGTTGGATCTGTAATGTCCCCAGAGGCTCCTGTGATGAAGGCTTGGTTCCCCATGAGACAGTGTTCAGAGGTGAGGCTTTGGGGAAGGGATTGGATCAGGGGGCTCCGACCTCATCAGTGGATCAATCCCTTGACAGCTGAGTGGTCTTCTGGGAGGTGGGTCCTAGCTGGGGGAAGCAGGTCACTGGGGGCATGCCCTTGGGTACTATATCTTGTTCCTGCAACACCCCCCCACCCACTGCTTCCTGGCTGCCATGAGATGAGCAGCTTTCCTCTGTCACACCCTTCCACCATCATGTTCTGACTCATCTAGGGCTCATAGCAATGGAGCCAGCTGACCATGGACTGAAACTTCTGAAACTGTCAAAATAGATCTATAAATCTTTCCTCCTTTAAGTTTTTCCTGTATTTTGGTCACAGCAACAAAAAGATAACAGTGTGTATATATATTTGTTATAAGGTGACACTTCAAATTATTGGGAACAATTTTGGTACACAAGCTATAGAGTTAATAAATATATAAAAGTGTATTCCTACATTATATCATGTACTAACATGAATTTGGCTAGAAAAATTATAAAATATGAAATGTGTAAAATAAAGTCATAAAAGAAGTAGTAGAAAATAGGTGATGATTTTTATAAACTTAAAATGAGGAAAATAAATTCAAGTGTGACAGCAAAGACAGAAGTCATAAAGTAAATATTTATATATCTGACTATATAAACTATCAAAACACCATTAGCATTAAAGAGAGAAAGCTGTAGTAGGAAAAATATTTGCAGCATTTATGACAAAATGTCAATATTTGCATTAGTGTAAGAGGGAAATCTCAGCCTTATTCACAAAGAAGTGCAAACTAAAACAACAAGGGAAATAGTGATTCATGTGTCACATCATGAAGATTTCGTGAATAGTAATATATAGCATTGGTTAGGATTAGGGAAGTGGCCTTCTCACACTAAATTGGTAGGAAAGTCAAATGATACAATCTGCCTACTTGAAGTTTGTCAAATTTATAAAAATGTTGAAAATTTCAGGAAATTGCCTATCAAAGCATGGCTCTTGATAGGCCTTTGCACAAAACTGGAACCATCCAAAGGGTTAAGATAGGGGTTTGATCAAACAAATCAGGATGTGGTTATAAAATGACGGCCATTGCAAACGATGAAGCAGATGAATTTATTAATATGGAATCAAAAAAACAAATAACTTGTGAGAGCAGGAGAACAGGAGAGTGGGGTATGCTGGAGAGAGCAAAAATGAAAATACCAGTAACCAGACAAGAAAAGAAGGAACGGCTGGCTCCTGTTTGCAGGAGGCTGGCTCAGCCCAGGCCTCCTCTTCTTGAACACCTTTCCCTCCCCTCATGACATGGCTAATGAGTCTTGCTAATGACAACTGAAACCATCCATTGTTAATTGGCCTCCTCCACTCTCTAAGGTCCCAGTTCCTTTCAGACTAAGTACCAAAAAGAAAGTAACTCTTTCCTAGGTGGTCCTTCCCCCTGGTCTTATTAGCAGAAGACAATCTGCAAATCCCTGGGCTTCCCTCAGCCCCTAGGCTGCCTTACCCTAAACCCTCATTTGGGAGCTAATTAGAGGATTCTGTTTATGGAACTCACAAGGACTTCAGTCCCCAAACCTGGCCCTGGCTGTCTCAATGGAAATAGTTGCTGGAGGAGAGCCTCCCAAGGCCCTGCAGAGCGGAGGAGATTAACAAAGTTTTTCAATTAGTTTCCTCTTGTCCAATACATCAAAATATACCGAAGGGTTTGGGGATTCAAGAGATGAATCCCAGTGTGTGGGACAGACACCATGATTTCTACAGGTCTGAGTCCTTCTACTATTTCTTTCATGGAAGTGCAGTCAGGTGTGGTACAAGGGCCATAGCACTGGCCAGAGGATTGAGTATTATTTAGTGAAGTTTGGTGAATAAATCTATGCTCTGCCCTTTATGTGAGAAAGAAAGAGACAGAAACAGACTCTAGGAATATGGGAACTCCTTCAACTAAAAATCTAACAGATTTTTAACAGTTTCACTATACCTAATATCAACTCAATAATTCTGAAGTTCAATTCACTTAATCCTCAGGATAATCATTTCGCAGATGAAAAAATGAGCCTTCAGAGACGACTGGCCTGATGTCACATGGCAGTGTCAGCCCAGGACCCAGCTCTCACTACTCCTCACCCAATGCTGTCTTCACTGGGTGGCTTGATGCAGCAGGGCCCTGGGCCTTATAGCTTGCTCCCTGCCACATAGAAGATGCTGGAGCCATATTTGCCCTTCCTGGTATTCTGGCCTAGAAAAACACCTTTAATGACCAAATAAATGTCTAAGCCCCAGATTCCACAAACACAAACTCTAACAACAAAGTTAAATATTTTCTGGCTGATGTTCCAAGGCTTTTTCTCAAGCTCACGTCTTTCCATTTCCATCTACTGCTGCCTCTCAGGCCTTCACATCTCTTCCTGACCCACTGCCACCACATCCAATTTGGGCATCTGTTCAGTTGCTGATGCCCAAGAACCAGATCTATCCATCAGAGGTCCATGGTGGTGAATTGTTGATAGATTTATGTACCTGTTCTTGGCTTTATTGGTGAGAACTCTCCATTGAATTGCCCATAGTCACTTATTTCCCTCCATCTTTCAGCATCCTGTGTAGGTCTGAGCATTTACCATGTAGTAGAGGAATGCAAAAAAAAAAAAAGCCTAAAATTCTTGGAAAAGACTAATTTTACAGATAGAGGAATTGAGGCTTCAAGGACTCACATTGGCTAAGGTGCTTCAGACCTGGATTAGAACTGGGGTCTCCATATGTCCTGTTTATGGCTTTCTTCATTCAGGTTTACTGCCTTTTATGTTTCTGAGACTCATTGCACCTAGAATCAGTATCACTTTGTGAATTTTGAATTATTCAGTGATTTTCTAATGGCAAGGAGGAGGTAAACTGGCCTAGAGGCTAATACTTGGAGGCTTCTCTACCTTCTAACTTCATAGGCTCTGGCAAATCACTTAGCCCATCAGCACCTTTATTATCTGTGAAGTGAGGATCAAAAAAAAAAAAAAAGATCTGGCTTTCTTACTCTCTAATGCTGGCCCTGGTTGTCACTGTGGGTGATATTCAACTGTGCTGTTGCAAAATCCAAACAAGAACTTAGATTTTTAAAGTGCTTTATAACTAGTGTTATGTGCTATTAGAATAGTAAGGGAAAGCGTCCTGCTGGTAGAGTCCTCCTGAGTCCCAGTAGCACTTTTCTCTGTGCTGGACACATGATAAGGCTCTGGGTGTAAGCTGGAAGGGGGATGTAGGACATGGGAGGTAGAATGGTTGTGATGTGTGGGCGCATCTCCAGGTAGACACATGCAGATGCTCAACTTCACAGGTGGGTCAAGGATGGCCTCAAAAGTTCACAGGTGTGTTGAGGACTGATAACACCTGGAATGTGTTCCTTTGGATATGAACCATCTGAAGCCGGGGTGGGCGAACTAAAATATTGTTACAAGTTCCTTTCACTGTCAGGAGTCTGTGAACCTACATTCACAAAGGGCACACGTCCATCTCAACCAAGGCTGATCACTATCTCAGACTGGACTTACGTAAAGAAAGTCAAAATTAGGCAGTACGGCAGGGGTGCTAGAGTCAGATGGGATGTTGAAGATGGTGCCAGATGAGATTTGGTGTGAAATGGAGCATGAGATTTCAGTTTTCAGGGCCAAGACATAGGGAGAGGCAATAAGGTCCACCAGGAGTATTCTGTATAGGATAGAGACAGTTTGATTTAGCTCTTAATTCAGGAAAGGAGGGATGGACAAGATAACCACTTCATGTCTTTTCAAGATCACTGAATCCCAGGAAAATAGACACAGTGGGCTTGTAAAGGATGGAGAGGCCACCTAGTTTTCTCAAAGGTGAGGATGACAACAAACACTTTGAAGGCTGGAGAGAAAACACCGCCATCAACTCACTTTACCCCTTCCACACTTTTACCATTAGCACTTTTTAAATTTTATTTTATTTTTTTAAATTACAGAACTTGGTGAAAAACTTCAAATAATGTCAGAGTAAATGGGATAAAACCCAAAAGTCCTTCTCCATTTCCCAGTGCCCGCCCAGAACTACTCCCCTCCCCAGAGGAAATCACCACCTACAATTGGAGGTTATTCCCCAGGATGCTCTTCGCCCCATTCAGATGCCACATCACCATTGCTTTCTAAATTCAGCAGTATCTGCTAAATATCTTTTCAGGTCAATAATGAAGTTCTTCTTTTTAAACAAAAGTATTCTTTTTACTTAAATTTATTACATGAAACACAAATTAGTCATATTTGCATAGCAGAGTATCAGGTAACCCACAAGACTGCTGGAACATGGACTATCTACTCAACTCTCTCCTGGGTGTTTGGAGGACATGGTATAATATAAGACATGGAAGCTGTCCTTAAGGAGCTTGTGTGATCTAGTTGGAGAGAACAAAATAAACTGCAAGAAATACAGAAATGATTCTGACAGATCAAATGATTTTGATGTGGCTCACATCTTGCTATGTGAGCCACAGAGAATAGTAAGAGCGGTGACTCCAAGCAAAGGGACACACGAGTCACCTGAGAGAGGCTGTGCTTGGGAGTTAAAAATTGAGTTGGAGGAGCCAGGAAGGAAAGATGGAGAGCCTCACACACCTGATGTAATGAAACATCTTGAGGTTTTAGAGGAGGGTCTTGAGAATCAGCTCATGCACTGGTATGTAAGTGTGTTCTGCCTAACATGAGTTAGTCAGGAAGTAAAAACTGGTTTTGGGAATAGGTGTCTGATGATCCTGTTCTGAAGGTGTTGGCAGGATGCTCTTATGGGTACCAACACTCTGCTCCTAGAGTATGCCAAACCCCAATTTACCATCACAGTCCTAGAGTTATTTCTTAAAGAAGGAACTTTTTTTAAAAGGCCAAATAATATTTGTACAAATATAGCTTATCTAAAAAGGAAAACAAGCATTTTTCTTCTCATTAACATTTTAATCATGTCAGTTGAACAGTCATGTAATTTAAAAAAAATAGTTCATCTCCCATTTCCTGACCCACATTATAATTTTATCCCATCTACCTTTAGTCCATTTTCTATCAGCAACTTAGATACTCTTTTACCTAAGCTCTTTAGCCTTTATCCTCAATCCAAGTCTACCCTGACCCATTAGAACCAAACCTGAAAATTTCCCCTGCCCAAACCCAGGCCTTCAGCATATGCAAATTAGGTGGGTGCTCAAGGAGAGAGGGGCATTTTGTTACCCTTTTCCTGCTCATGCTGGAGGCCTCTTCCCCATCAGTACCCTCTTCAGGGAACCCTGCACATCAGGGTTCTGGAGGCTATAAATGACTGGGTTCAGCATGGGACTGAGGATCGTATTGAGGATGCCAATCCCCTTGTCCTTATCTGAGGCTGAGACTGAGCCCAGGTGCATGTAACTGAAGAAACCAGTTCCATAAAAGATACAGACCACAGTGAGGTGGGAGCCACATGTGGAGAACGCCTTCTTCCTCCCCTCAGCTGAGCGGATCCGTAGTACTGCGGCAGCAACATGGGCATAGGACACTGAGATAAGGATCATGGGGATCACCCCCATAAAGGTGGCTCCCACAAACAGTAGCTGCCCATTGAGGTGGATGCTGGAGCAGGAGACCTGGAAAAGGGGAGGGAGGTCACAGTAGAAGTGGTTGACCACATTAGGGCCACAGAAGTCAAGCACAGACACAGCCACTGTGTGAGTCAGAGCGTTGATGAAGGAGACAGTGCAGCAAATGCCCACCAGGGCACCCTAGACTTCACGCCTCATGCGGGTGCTATAGGTCAGGGGCTGGCAGATGGCCAGGTAGCGGTCATAGGCCATGGCTGTCAAGAGGTGACAGTCCACACCAGCCAGAAGGTGGAAAAAGAAGAGTTGTGAAATGCAGGCAGCATAGGGAACTCTGCACTGGGGGGCCAGGAGACACACAAGCATTGGAGGAACAGTGACAGTGATGCACCCAAGGTCCAGCAGAGAAAGTTTCCCCAGGAAGTAGTACATGGGGGTGTGGAGTTTGGGCTCCACAAAGATGGCAGCCAGAATGCTGAAGTTGCCCCCCACTGTGACTAAATAGGCAAAGACAAAAATGACAAAAAGAATGGGCTGCAATCTTCTATTTCCTGTCAATCCATGAAGGATGAATCCAGAAATGGCTGTGCTGTTCCCCCAGGAACCAGGCTCCATAGGCCACTGCTGAGAGCTGCACTGAGAGGAGGAGACTTAGACCTGTTAAAGGTAGAGAGTGACAGAGTAGGCATATATTCTCTGTCTATTAGATGATGGAGTGCTATAGCTTGAACATCTACCAATTGTAATGGATACCAAACTATACTGTAGCCAGGTTCCAGAAGGCTCCACTATGCCAGACATTAACACTTTAGTTACTGGACCAGAGAGAGATCCAGGGAAACCCAGGAAAGGACCTGGGGCAGAGGGAACTATTCCAGAGACCCAGGACAGTGGCTATTTACCAATATAGTGTAGAAGTGCTTCAAGATTTTAACAGCTATTGAGACAATATCAGTGTACAGTGACTGAATGGCACCTATGATTAGCTCAATAAATTAATAAAGAAATGAGGTTCCAGAAAGCACACCCCATAAGGAGAATAGCAACATAAAGTAGAAGGGAAGGAGTACAACCCCATAAAAACAAGAGACATGAAAAAGATTAAGGAAAAAGAAGCAAGCAGACAGGAGGATTTAGGAAAATATTGACATTTTAAACTCTATACTCTCAGTGTATAATAAGCACTTCATTTCTTTTAATTCTCATAAAACTTCATGGAGTAACTACTAGGATTTCTATGTAATCAGGACACCGAGATTAAGAGTGTCTCCATCGTCTTCCCTTTTGTTGCTGTTTGCCTACCAGCACATAAACACACAGTTCCTCTCATCTTCAAACAAAACTTAAAAAAATTCAAGTCTCCCTTAATATTTGTTTCTCCATTGGCTACCTCAACACATCCCTTCTTCCAGTCATAGCTGAACTTCTCCAAAGAGGTGTCTTCATCTGTGATTTCCATTTCCTGACTTCCCATTTCCTGGATCCTCCAACTACACCCGCTCCTGCTCCCACCACCTCTCTCCAAGTGCCCCTGGAGAGGCCACATGCTGCTGGCATGGCCTCCTCCCTATCACCTTGGCAAATACCCAACACATGGCTTCATCTCCATCTCCTCATTCATTAGTGAAGAGCACTTGCAATTTTATTTTAAAAACTTATAAATATGTATATATATAATATCTTTATATAAAAATAGTTTCCTAACACTTCACTATACAAACACACACATTTAACTGAAGCACTGAGTTATAACATTTGGTGTATCATATTGACAAGGACAGAAGTAATTGGTCATTGGAAGTGTTTATTTGTTCAACATATTCTGAGTACCAATCTGGCCAAATACTGTCAAGTGCCTTGGAGAATTTTATATCCCTTGAACTAGAAACTCCACTCAAAGGTTTTTGTCTTCAACAATTAGAAGAGTGTACACAGGTGAATTTACAGGAACACTTGTTGCAGCATTTCAGATTATTTGAACCAACACAGGTTCCTTAATAAAAGGTTATTAAATCCATTTTACTCCATCCATTGAAAGGAATACTATACAACCACAGAAAAATCTGAAGATCTATATTTAATGACATGGAAAGATGTTCACCTATATATATCATTAAGGTTACAGAGTTTTAGATGTAGAACAATTCTTTTTTTGTAAATGTATCTTATGAATAAAAAATTTTAACACATATATGCTAAATATTCATAATGATTATCTTTGAATGGTCAACCTGTGGGTGATTTTTATTTTGTTCTTTGTGTGTGTGTGTGTATGTGTTTTTGTTGGTGGTGGTGGTGGTGATACTGGGAATTTAACCCAGGGATACTTTTCCACCAAGCCACAACTCCAATACTTTTGTTTTTGTGTTTTGTTTTGTTTTTGTTTTTCTTTATTCTGAGACAAGGTCTCACTAAGTTACTTAGAGCCTTGCTTGCTAAGTTGCTGAGGTTGGCTTTGTGATCCTCCTGCCTCAGCCTCTGGAGTCACTGGTATGCCATCGTGCCTAGCTCTTTTTGTACCTTCTAACTTTTCAATAAGCACACATTTTTATACATTATGGAACCAGTTCTTTGAAACTATAAATTCAATAAATAAAGTATTTTCCACCCCATAGAAATGTGCAGAGAGGGACTGGTTTCAAGTTGAAGTCATGGGTAAAAAAGATCTCCATTCAGTCAAGATTTTTCCATGTGGGTCAAACTTCTTTCTCTAATTAACTTTATCAGATTTATTTTTTGTCATTAATGGTCCAATATGAAAATATTTGACTTCCTCTCTGTGGTTTTTCTAAACAATGCCTATTCTTTCAGAATTCAGTTTTTAAATTTTCTTTCTTCTTATATGTTTATTTCTTAAAATTGACATCCAGCAATTCCTCAACCCGGACCAATTGCTTTGGAACAAATCAAATTTGTTAAGGAAATAAAAACTTCCTAATTCACATTTCCATGTTCCAAAAGGAAACATGAAAACATATTTTTTAGTCTTTATTGTCTATCCCACCTCTTCACCTTAAGATACCTCCTGGAAATGGTTTATGACTCTTGAGAGGCAATCATTACAGGTATAGCTCACCCTGGGTTCAAATCTCAACTGTGACACTTGTTAGCTTTGTGACTTCCAGCAAATTATTCAAATCTTCTGATGTTCAGTTTTATAATATACAATCTGTAAATCTGTATCTACTTCAAAGTGTTATGAGAACTGAATGAGGTAATAGAGGCCACTCACTCAGAACAGTGGCAGGCACGTGGTAGTTATGGTGATGACTCTCATCATTTTTATTGCACCTTCCTTCCTGAGCCAGTCTCTGACCCCACCCCATACCCACACATACCTCTTAGAAGTGTAAGCAGAGCCATGACATTTGTTAAGACCAAAGGCAGGTAGTCTCACTTGAGCAACTTCCCTGTGAGCACCCTCCACAGGGCGCCCTTCACATCAGGGTTCCTGAGGCTGTAGATGAGTGGGTTCAACATGGGGCTGATGACAGTGTTGAGGATGCCAATGCCCTTGTCCTTGTCTGAAGACTCCACAGAACCCAGCTTCATGTAGCTGAAGACACCTGTCCCATAAAAGATGCCCACCATGGTGAGGTGGGAGCCACATGTGGAGAATGCCTTCTTCCTGACCTCAGCAGAGCAGATTCGTAGCACAGCAGCCACTACGTGGGCATAGGGCACCATGATGAGGACCAAGGAGGCCACACTCATGAAGGTTACTGCTGCAAAGAGTAACTGCTCATTGAGTTGGGTGCTGGAGCAGGAGAGCTGGAAGAAGTGAGAGAGGTCACAGTAGAAGTGATTGGTCACATTGGGGCCACAGAATTTAAGAGCAGACAAGGCAACAGTTTGAGTCAGTGCATTGGTGAAGGAAAAGACAAGACATGCCTGCCAAGGCTTTCTGCATTCCACAACCCATATGGGTGCTATAGGTAGGAGGCTGGTAAATGGACATGACAGTCAGCAAAAAGCATTCCATCCTAGTCAGGAGATGGAAGAAGAGCTGCAAGAGGCATGCTCTGTAGTGAATGGTTTTGTCATTGGATATGAAAAGCCTCAACATGGCAGGGACAGTGACACTGATGCTCCCAACAATTAGCAGAGACAAGTTTCCCAGGAAGAAGTACATGGGAATGTGGAGTTTGAGTTCCATAAAGATGGCGGCAAGGATACTGAAATTACCACCAATAGTAGCTACATAAGCAAGAAGGAAGATGATAAAGAGGATGGGCTGTAGAGCTGGAGTCTCTGTTAGACCCAGCAGGACAAATGTGGTCACAAGTGAATCATTACCTGACACTCCCAGATCCATGACTTTCTTCCACCTGCAGTAGATTTAGTGAAATTTGAAGGCACCAATGGTGGTAAAAGAAGAATGAGATCTTTATAACATCCACCAAGTGTGGCCATGTCCAGGAGAGTTAAGGACACACTAAATTTAAGGAGGACAAAGTTAAAGATGAAGATGTAATAAGAAAAGGCTTGATAGATGTGACTCTTAATGGCTTAACAAAACTTTGTTTCCTTCCTAGAAGTTTCCATTTCTTGCACATTGTTTCTCATACCCAGGAAACTCCATCCAGGAAGACCTCTCAGTTAGTGTGGCTCAAAGTCTTAGTCTTCACTGACTCTGCCTCCCTCTGCCCTCACCCAAATACCCAAGTCCCACTGGAGTTTTTGCAGGGGAAGGAGAAGCCACTGGAGAGTCCAAAGGGAGAACTTCACTTGGAAAGTGAAACCTAGTTGTGAGTGTGCAGCGAGGGATCTGAGGTTGGCACTCACCTGGCTAAGAAGACTTAACAGGCACTTCATGGGCAAAGAAGAGGGACAGTCATGCTGGCCCAGTGGACTCCACAGTAGGAGAGCTTATAAAGGACCAAGAGACATCAAGACAAACAACTTGGCTGACATCATTTTCATATTGGGATTTTTCTCCTCCACATTGTTACTCCTTGGAGGCTTCAGAAATTAGTGCCATCTAGGGACCCGGAGCCAGGCAAACATTTGTCTTTGCCAAACAGATAGTGATTTATAGTACCTTTAAATTCTTTTTTCGAACCCTCTCGGTATTTCCAAGTACAACTTTTATAAATACAGAAAAATTCATTTATTTTGAGCACTTATTAAGAATTAGCATTCTTATTCCCAGAATTTTACAGAGTTAAAATGAATCTCAAGAGTATTAAAGTCTAGAAGGCCATGCAGTGCTGGGGCCAGAATTGAGATTTGAGGTTTCTGGTTTAGTCCAATCTGTCATTTCAGAAGAGAAAGTGACTTGAGACTCTCTAGCTTTGCCTGTAACATGGGGAGGAGAGGGAGGTGAAGTCCAGGGTGAGATGTTCTCCTAGTTCATCCCTGGAACAATGTCCTCTCCAATGTCTCACAGGTCACCTCACATCACATGACCATCCTCAAGTCCAGCTTATCTTCTAGTCTCATACAAATGTCTTTCCTTTTTCTCTGATCTCACAGTACAATCTAGACCCTGTAGTATCTGATTCTAGATGTTTCTAGCCTCATGCCTCCAACGTCATAAAGGCAGATAAAGATTTAGAGTATTGGGTCTGGGGCTGGGGCTCAGTGGTAGAGCACTTGCCTAGCATGTGTGAGGCACTGGATATAAATAAAGCACCACATATAAATAAAAATAAATAAATAAAGATATAAAAATACAACAACATTTTTTTAAAAAAAAGATTTAGAGCATTGTCTAAACCAGGATAACCTTACTTTTACTAATTCCTGAAAGTGACTTTAAGAAGCAAATATAATTTTTAACAACTCCTTGTTCATCAATAAAGATTTCCCACTAGCTTAAGGTTGTCATGGCCAAGAGGAGTTGGTAGGGAATTTGGATGAGTTGAGATTTCTGTTGACAGCTGTCTGTGGAAGAGGACCCATAGGTTACAGAACCCAAATAGAACCCATCATATGTGTTTCCTTCAAATAGCTTAACAAAACTTTGTTTGCTTCCTAGAAGTTTCTATTTCTCACACATTGTTTCTCACACCCAGGATACTCCATCCAGGAAGACCAGCTGCAGGTCTTATGTCTTCTAGGAAACCATCCATAAGATTAGGGGTCTGGGCCAGGTGACCTTTCTTTATACTGTCACAGTAATCTGAAGGCAAATGCATGCTGGTGACCCTCAATTATGTCCATCCCAGTCACTACTCTGTTGGCTGTAATACCTGAATGTGGATATTTCTATCTAAAGAACCCACAGGGACCTCAAGAATTACAAGTAAAAGTGTATCATGTCCAATTTTTTTTTTAATTTTAATTTTTCATGTCCAATTTTTGTACAAAATATATGTTCATGTGCACACACACAAGCTAAGAGAACAACACGACTTATGGTGGAAAAAATTACAAACAAAAAGGTAGCAGAACACAATGGTCCTCTGCATTCTCCCTACCCTACATAGAAGGAAATCCAGGGTGAGCATCACTAGACTAGACACACAATGGCAAGATTTTCGGTAGAGAGGCACTTCACCCCCACAGATACAATTCATATTTATAAGAACTGGAAGTGGGAGTGGGAGCATGTAGGCAACTGGCATAACAGCTGGTGCTTCCTGGATGAGGATATAACCTTATTAAAACAGGGGAGGCTCCAGTGGAGCTCAGCTGCCATTAGTTCATTCTTCCACTGAGCTACTGAACCAGCTTCTTGCTAAGCTACTAAAAGTGGAGAAGAAATGAGTACCTAGAGCTCCTTAACCTTCAAACAGAAGGTACTCCTTACCTCTCTTAATGGAGATGGGAATGCACCATTCATTTTGAGCAACAATTAATTGAGTCAGGTAATGTGCCAGTCAAGACATGATCAAAACCAGACATGGTTCCTGCACATGTGGAGCTTACCACCCCATGAAGAAGTCAGGTGTGAACCAGTTATCACCTGATCACTGTGTCTCTGGATGCCATGAGTGTTTGCACATATACACACATTCACACACATGCATTTTAACATTTTATTTTGCTTATTAAAATACAAGGGTTTGAGTAAAATTTTATTTTCAGCTTTCTTAAAAAATGATCTTTATATTTGAACATCATTTAATGTATTATTCTTCAAAATGTTATGACTTTCTGATATGCTATAATTTGCATGTGCCAAAATTTACTTGACAAATGAACATTTAATTTCCAATATTTCACTATTATCAATAATAATGCAACTAAGTCTTTGTATCTCTAATTTTGTCCTATGTCCTGAGAAGTTACTACCCTGTAATTTGTGCACATACCTTGTCTCATACACTAATAGTCCACATTCACAAGATCAGATTCCTGTCACCTTGTGACAAAAGTAAAAATGACTTGATTACTTGTATTTTATATATGAAAAAGAAGAAACATGTATTCTTCTTAACCCCTACTTATATTCTTCATATTCTTTTTCTGTATCATTGTTGTAAGGAAGTTTTGACAGATGGCTTGTTTTTTATTGGTTCTTTTTTGTTATACATGAGTGTAGAATTCATTTTGATATAAGTATAAGCATGAAATAGATCTTATTCTAATTAGTACCCCATTCTTATGGATATACATGATGGTGGGGTTCTCTATGATGTATTTATATGAGAACATAGGAAAATTATTTCTGATTCATTCCACAGTCTTTCCTTTTCCTATCCCCTCTCCTATCCTTTCATTCCCATTTGTCTATTCTACTGAATATCTATTATTCCTCCCTTCCCCCTTATTGTGGATTAGCTTCCATATATCAGCAAAAAATATTCAATCTTTGGCTTTTGGAGACTGGCTTATTTCACTTAGCATGACAGTCTCCAGATTCATCCATTTACTTGCAAAGTGTCATAGTTGCTCTTTTTTATGGCTAATATCCCATTGTGTGTGTATACCACATTTCTTTTATCCATTCATCTGTTTAAGGGCACCTCTGTTGGTTTCATAGCTAAGCTATTTTGAATTGAGTTGCTGTGAACAAACATTAATGTGCCTGCATCACTGTAGTATGCTGATGTTAAATCCTTTGGATATATACTGAGGAGAGGGATAACTGGGTCAAATGGTAGTTCCATTCCGAGTTTTCTGAGGAATCTCCATACTGCTTTCCATAGTGGTTGCACCAATCTGCAATCCCACCAGCAATGTATGAGTGAACATATTCCCCCACATCCTTGCCAATATTTATTGTTACTTGTATTCTTAGTAATTGCCATTCTGACTCAAAAACTTGGCACCAAAAAAACAAATAACCCAATCAACAAATGGGCAAAGGAACTGAACAGACACTTCTCTAAAGAGGAAATAGGAACTCTCAACAAATATAGAAAAAAATGTTCAACATCTCTAGCAATTAGAGAAGTGAAAATTAAAACTACATTGAGATTTCATATTACTCCAGTTAGAATGGCAATTATCAAGAATACAAGTGACAATAAGTGGTGGCTTGTTTGTTAACAGAGGTATTTTAATGCAGTTAATCATGAAGGAAAGTGGAAAAGACATTTATTTGGTAAATACAGTAAATTCAGAGCCCTCATGTAATAAAGATCATGTGGTGAAGGGAAGCAAATTTCTTTGAGTTTTTAGATAATTTAATTTATATCAGGACTTAGGAGGATGGTGATGACGACAATGGTGATGTAATATTTACTTATAGATGATAGGAATATGGATTTTATTCAAGAGCATGAGCTTGCTACAATGCCCAAACTTCAGGTCCCAACAGTGCTAAAAGATTCTACAATGTCTGTCTTTTGATTAATTTTCTATTTATTAGTCAAATGGAAAATTTATTTATTTTTAATGCATTTATTAAATACAACACGAATATGGGCATAACAATATTACATATGCAGTGGTGCTTTTAGCTTGAGAATTAAAATGAATTTACCTTGGAATTTTTGACAAACCTGGCAGCTCTGGGTCCAACCAGGTCAACATGCATGGGGATGGTAGAGCTTCCTGGAAGAGGGCAGACAAGAGTTTTTATGCCCTAGTTCAGTGACAATGCCTACAACACCAGAGAAAGCTCATCTTTTGGTGCCATTACTTTCTAATCCACTGGATTCAAGGAAAAGAGCTTCAGTAGCAACACCTATACAAATGGTCTATATGAGAGGGATAAGTCACTAGTCATTCTCTTTTGGAGTGCTTATTTTACTCAGTCTTGTTTGTGTGCCTGTCTATACCAGTGCCTATGGCTGCTGTTCACTTATTTCCATGACTGCATCTCATTGCATGGCATCAGTGTTCTATGATGTATCATTTCTTTTCTCTTTGAAGATTTTTTGCTTCTGTGAACATTCTTGTACACATCTCCTGGTGCATAAATACAAGAAATTCTGTAAGGTCTCTAATTACATTCTTTAAATCTGAGTTCATTAATTCCAAAACCTTGAGGCACCCAAGTTGTTACCAAGTGAGTAAAACCTCTAATTTCACAGAGGATTAAGTAGGGAGAGTCTTGTTTAAGAAAACAAATCAAGAGGAGGCTGTGATTGTGGCTCGGTGGTAGAGCACTACAGGGCACTTTGCCTGCCTTGACAAAGTCCTTGGATGGAACCAGCTTTCTGTATCTATTGAATTATGAGGGCATTCAGAGCATCCAAGCTTCTGCCTGGACCCAATCTTCAAGAAGCAACTTTGAACCAAAGGCCTACATCAGATGGTAAAGGGTTTAGTTGGAATGTCAGAGCAGGGAGCCTTGAATGCTCTATAAGGGTGGCCTGAAGCTCATGCTGGATGCCTAGGAATGTTAATCTAGGAGGACTTCTGCACTCAAGGTCATCACCATAATCTTAGGTGCATAGATGAGGCTCATCTTAGAATCTTGGTAATGACAAGTTTCACCTCTATAGAATAAAAGTCATAGAACTTCTTTCTGAGGTGTGCTTTTTTTGCCTATTCTTTTTTATTCACAGGGCCTACCCCTTCTATTTGCCAAATCCTTTGGGGTTGTTTTTGTGAAAGGGCAAATGTCATATAAATAGATAGATTTAACTGTTCCCAAATGAGCCCTTAGAAATGCCCCCACTAGACAAAGGGAGCTGAATTTCCTACAGCAGTACATCTGTGCCTTAGTCTTAAGCTTATATTTCAAATTATATCAGTCTCTCATGATCTTGTATAAACTCCAGCTCATTCAGAAAAACTCTTCCAACTTCTACAGCCCAATCTGATGCCCTCTTTCTCTGATCTTGTTGATCTTATGGTCTTAGTTTCAAAGTTCACTCACTCATTTATTTCAGAAATATCAAACACCTTTGTATTGTATACAAATCACAATGGCAGGCATTGGGAATGCAAAGCTGAATCAGGCATAAATCTCTCTGAAGTCAGAGTGGAGAGGAGGTATGTTCTATAGAGAAATGACTGTGCAAGAGGTTAATAAAGATAAGAGCTGTGAAGTATACAATTCAACTGCAGGGGGAGTTTAGTGAAAGGAGTTTGAGATGGGGAAGAACCATGAATATTTCAGCAGAGGAGGAACACTTTAGTTGAATCAAAGGATTTAATAACTTGGAGTAAGCAAGAGGATATTCCAGTTAAAGAGTTTGAGAAAAGATGAAGGATTTTTAGAATAATTTAGGAAACACCACATCAAATGTCTCACCTACACAGAGTCCCCTACACAGCAGATGGCCACCCTGTTGCCAGCACCTGCTTTGTGTCTGTGATACTGGCATTGAGTTTTCCAGCAACTATCCCTGAGGGTCTATAGCTGCTGTTCTGCCTTAGTAACATATAAAAAATAAACCTGTGTGGAAAAAGGAACATCTGCTCATTTAGTCCCACTACCTCATTTTACAGTAGTTCAACAATTTCCTGAATATTCGAGAGAATCCTTCCATCAATGGCAGAATATGTACTCAGAGATTTCAAACCTCACGCTGGTATCTTTCCTAAGAGCCCTAAGCAATTTATGTTTCATTACCTCCCATCTCCAATTATGTCTGAAAGAAAAATTCCCCAAAGAGTCGATTTAAAAGAAATCATTTATATGACATGAAAAGTTGAACATTTATTGCTTTTGATGTCTTTTCCATGGCAAAATATGAGAAATATTGGCTGCTAAGAATGGACTGTTTATGTCACATACTTGTTGGCCATTTAGATGTCTTGAGAACTGCCTATTCAGATCATTTACCCATTTTTAAATCAGATTTTTGTTTTTTGCTGTTTTCGAGCTCTTTATATATTCTGGATATTAATCCATTGTCAGATGAAAATCTTTGCAAAGATTTTCTTGCATACTGCTTTCTCTTCACTCTGTTGATGGTTTTTTCTTTATTATTCTTCTGTGCAGAAGCTTCTTATTTTGAGGCAATTCCATTTGTCTATTTTTTCTTTTGTTGCCTGTACTTTTGGGGTCTCATCCAAAAGTCTTTGTTTATACCCATGTCTTGAAGTGTTTCCATCTGTTTTCTTCCAGAATTTGTTAGTGTCAGGTCTTACATTTAGGTTTTTGTTCCAATTTAAGTTGATTTTTGATGAAAGGCAGGGATGTAGTTTCATTCTTCTGTGTATGTATGATGGGTTTTCTAATGCCTCCGTAGGTATCCGGAAGTGCCTCTTGAATACTCAGACACTCTTATCAAGGCCTCTCATCCAATGGCCTTGTAGTTATCTGGGGGTTAACAAACAAAATGAGTAGGCTTATCAGTGGGCACTATTTTGAAAAAAATACAAAACCAGAGGTTTTATAAGTACATTCAATATTCACTCTAAAGCCTGTGATTCCAACTCAAATGTGTTCCACCTTAGTCTCCATATTGGTGAAATGAGGGAGTAGACAATCTCCAAGATCCCAACCGACTTAAGGCAGTGTCCACCAGACAAATGACATGAGGTATACTGAATATAGTTATGGGCACTGGCAAGGCCACTGGGTGTGGGCAGAGACTGTTTCCAAACTGGTACTCTATGCCAATGGAGTCCAGATGAATATGACCCTGGATTTGGAACCCCCATAGTGACCCAAGGTCTACATTATCAAGAGGAAATAAACACCATATCTTAAAGTATTTAATAATAATTAGTAATCTATTTTCATTACCTCTAGATCATGGTAATGAAAGTTTCAGAGCTCATAACCTTTATTATTATCTGTGAGGCTTTTAGCCATGTTCAGAATGGTCTAAATACTTACAGACACCAATAATATTATCTAGTTACTAAATTTTGAAAGATCCATCAAAGAAAACAAAGCATACTAAAGCATGCACAAAAGTACAAAAGAGGCCTTCAGCTTCCTGAAGGATACCATACAGATTAATTTTGTTGAAACTGATAAGCTTGTTGTTTGTTTTGTTATTAGCAGACTTTCTATGAAGAAGACATAATGAAGTAAATTTTATTTTATTATTTCATAGAATATTGAAGCAAATATATGTAGCATGGTACACCTTTATTTAATCTGTAGGAAATGCAACAAAGCAATCATTGAGCCACTATATCCTTGGCCATTAAGGGCCTCTGTAATCTTAAGGAACCAAAATATATAATTATATTGAAATATAATATATATGATTATAAAAAGACTCCTATCCATTGTAGATCATCTGAGGGGAAAACAGAAAAAGAGGAGCTGAGAAGCTCCCATGTTCCCACTATTTGTGGAACCCAGAGTCATTTTCTTTCTGTCATTTCCTAGGTTCCTGTGTTCATGCTTCAGGTGTAAATTTATTTCCTGCTTATTCTTAATTTTATGTCAGAAAATCATCTGTTATGAATTAGAATGTTCCAATTTTCTAAGTAATTATTGTTGGTGTCTCAGAATTCTCCTGGCTTGTGTATAATTACTTTTTATCTACCTTGGTAATTTCTTAATAATTCTATTTCCCAGGTTTGCTTGTTTTGTCCTCCCTTGGGTTGTTATTTAGACAACTTTGTCATTTCCAATTATTCTTTTCTTCTCCCCTAATGTTTAATCCTCTTGTGTCTCTTTGCCTGAAACTTTTGAATAATGAAAAATATTTGAAGTAATGAAGGCCAGGGCTTTCTTGCTCCTGATTTTAATAGAAATGTCACTTTAATCTTACCTTTATGAAGGATTCAGAGTTTCAGTGGTCATTCCCTGTTATATAAAGTCATATAAATTACATAATTCCATTCCAAGTAGCTACAAGAAGTTTTTAAATTTTTTCTCTACATTGCAAATGAATATAGACATTTATAAATTGCCTTTTAGAAAATTTCCTTTTCTAATCCTATAATATGCTATTATATGTTAGTAAATTTACTAATGCTAAATCATCCTCTCTTTTCTATAAAATTTGATTATGGTAGGCTTAACTTGTTGTACTTAGGGTTTGGGTATACATCTTGCCAAATGAGTGTAGTGTAAAATAATTCCATTTTTATCATTGTTACATTTTAACATCAGGATTTGCTAATGATGAAAAATGAATGGAAGGCTTTCTTTCTTTCTAAGTTAGAGAAGGTGTACATGATGTGGAAATTCTCTTTATATTGACAAATTTAAAACAATTTGCATATAAATGAAATAAAACTGGAGACTGCACATTTGTAAGGACATTTCTGACAGTTATTTTATTGTTGTTTTTTCTTTCTTTCTTTTTTACTTACTTATTTTTTTATTTTTTTGTTTTATTTCATTTGGGGATGTTTCTGATGGTTCTTGAATCATTTATCCAAATATAGGAACAGATAGTGTTCCACGACTATTCAAATTTCTTTTTCATCTATGATTCTCATGACTTTTTGACTACTAATTTTGTGTAACTTTATTTTTTTCCTTCCTTAGATTTGCTATGGATTTGTTTTATTTCTAATAAATTTGTAATGACTTGTGATCAATTCTTCTGTTCTTTTTTAAATTTTAACATTATTTTTTTCCCCAGATCTCATATAGGTCCTTCCTGGGAGGACCTCATTCTTGACTCCCGGGAAAAAAATGAGAAAGGACTTAAGTATCTTTTGAGGAAAAGGAAGTCCAATGTAGTGGTAGCATCAGGCAATGCTCCTGGGAGTTGGGTAAGAGTACTGAGGTGAAGGCAGGGATTGGGAAAATAAATGAGATGTGCCCTGAGGAGTAAGAAATACCCACTAAGGAACTTGGGGATTTTCCCTGGAGCAGCAAATGAAAGTAGGTCAATATATTTTTTATTGAATAAGTAAATAATCAAGGCTGATACCTTCCACTCTGTAATGTCTTATTAACAGAGATTCATGGAGCCAGAACATGGGGCTAATGGAACTGCAGTTACTGAGTTTATTCTATTATGCTTGGTGGAGACACCTGGGCTGTGACCAGTTGTCTTTGTACTCTTCTCTTTTCCTACCTGGTCACAGTCAGGGGGAACTTCAGCCTCCTGGAAGCCATCTTGGTGGAGTCCAAACTCCACACCCCCGTGTACTTCTTCCTGAGGAACTTATCAGTGCTGGACGTTGGGTGCATCACTGACACTGTTCCTATAATGTTGGGTCATCTCTTGTCCCACAAGCATACAGTTCCATATGGAGCCTGCCTCACACAGCAGCTCAGTGAGCTGCTGATCTTTGCTGTGAATTTCATATTGGCAGGTACCCCTGTAGTTCTCATCGTCACCTCCCATATCCATGTGGCAGCTGCAGTCCTTGCAAATCCACTCTGCTGAGGGCAAGAAGAAGGCCTTCTCCACATGCAGCTCCCACCTCACTGTGGTTGCCATATTCTATGGATCTGGTATTTTTAACTACGTGAGACTAGGTTCAGCCAAACTTTCAGATAAGGATAAAGCTGTTGGAATTTTTAACACTGTCATCAAACCCATGCTAAACCCAATAATCTACAGTCTCAGGAACCCTGATGTGCAAGCTGCCCTCTGGAGGTTGATCCTGGGGAGGTGGTAATTGGTTTGAGGAAGGCTCAAGTGTTCCTTCCTCCTTATGTTTTTTGGACTAAAAAAATAAATCCTCTAGAGCTAAGAACTAACACAAATAATACAGAACAACTTCTATCTCCCTGAAGTTGAGGACTATTTGTAGGGGGTAATTATCATTTCCCAAAGAAGCCCTGCTCAATTATAGGCAATGGATTTATAGATTCCACCAGGCCACCCCTTTAACAAATTATAACTTCAGTTACTGTGGTTTTCCTTTAGTGAATAAAGATGAAATGTAAGAACATGCAAATGATTGTAGATTCATAACCTAAGGGACATGATATAGACTCAGTTATAGCTTGGGTTCCCAGAGCACTTCAGAACAACCCCCCACCCTCACCACAAGAGATCATATTTTTCCCTCAAGTTCATGTATAGCTGTGCTGTTATGAAATATAGACAATCAATAACTATAAATGCAAGTCACATGGTGACTTCTTTCTTCTAATTTCCCATTATCCATAGGGGAGTATGGCTCTGACTTAGAACATTGTCTCATCCTGCTTTCTGTTTACTAGCCCTTAGTCCAGCCATCATTTATTTAGCTGTATCTTCCTGCCAGCATCATTGTTAGGACTGATTGCCCCTTCCCAGCAACTCTCCTATGCTATTGATATTTCTTTATTCACTTCTTGAAATCTCTTCTATGACCTACGCCTGTGGTTTTTTCATGATATTGGACATAGGTGAAGGGATTTGAGGATGAAAAAGAGAGGAAGGGAATAGATATGAAAGAGAGAATGAAAACAATATTGGAGGTGAAGAGATTGTGATAAAACAAAAATTAAAGATGGGGAATAGGGAGAACAGGATAGAGTTGCAAGCAAAGGAGGCTGAGAAGAAAGAAAGGAAGCACTGGAGAGGAGCGAGTGCAGTACAGAGATAGAGGGGGAGAGGAGAAAGAATTGGGGAGCTGGACAAGATGACTTGAGACTGTTAAAAGATCAGAGCAGATAGAAAATTAGTGGGTCAGAAGTGAATGGAAGGTTTGGATTTCCCATACTGCATTATCTAACAGTAACTAGTTCTGGCAGTCCTGAAACCATCATTGTAGTCTATCTTTTTACCACAAAGAAAATAGTATTTTCAGATTTGTTAAATGTACTAAATGCATAGGAGCTCATTCTTCCCTTCTCTAGACAGAGATGCTCCCAGAAAGTCAGAAAGGTTTATAAGATGAGAAAAGAGTATTTTCTCCTGGGTATTTATTTTCTCCTGGGTATTTTATCCAACTTTAGATCTAAAATATCATCAAAGTTTTTGGCTAACTGACCAACTTACATTTCATGCCTGCCAACAGTGTCAAAAGACAGGGAAAGCATGGGTCTCTTCTGATTCTCTGAGTTATCCGATGAACTTGAAAGATACAAAAGTGTGAGCTTCTTTCAAGGGTCTGGAAAATGTTGGGCCAGACCTGTGACATGTCACAGTTCTCACGTCATCACCTCTACCATCCACAATGTCTGTGACCTTGAATAGGTTTTTTCTCTTCTCTGGGCCTGAACCTGGCAGAAGGCACAAGGTGATCATCAAGGTTCTCTGGTTCACTGGTGTCCTCTGGTTGCACTACCCTGAAGGGAAAGGCTGTCTCACTGTTAATGCTGAGAGTCGCCACGTTTCCACCATACCTCTGCCCACCAGCATTTGCCACTGCAGGGAAAGGAAGTGTTTTCTCTGCCTCCAAAACCCCATGCCTCTGGCATTTCTTTCATCTGGCCATTCATCTCAGGCCTCAGGGGATGACTTTCTCCACCATCACCACTGGAGCCAAGTGGTGTACTTAGGTTCAGCATCACAAAGAAGGGACCAGGACTTCGATTCCAGCTCTCTGTTCACTTTCCAGGATCAAAGGGTTTCTTTAACTATTTAGAAGATTTTTCTTCCTTTGGAATTTTTTCTCCTCTTTTTCTTAATTCCAAAGCAGAAATCTCTCAAGACTTAAGTTTTTCATTAAATATGAAATACATCATGTTGGGAAAACTCAAACAGTACAGAATGTCATCGCCACCTTTCTAAACATAGTCACAACAAAACAGTAACTACTGTTAAGAATTTATTGTTAAATTTTCCAGAACACACACATGCACGGGTGTGCACACTCACACACATACACACACACTCCAAACATCATGCTGTTTTGAAATTTACTTTTATCTCCCCACATTTCATAGTATAAATCTTTAAATGAACCTACAAATCTGTCTTATCCACATTAAAAGCTGATTAATATTCCATTTTATACATAAGCTAATATATTTAACCAAACTCCATCCAAACAACTGAACTAATGTCCTATTTTTGCAATTGCTAAAAATACTGACATCAATACTTATATATCTTTCTATTCTGAAATTATTTCCATACATATTTTCCCAAATTACCTAACATATGAAGGATCGAGAATCTGAAAAGAACAGATGGCTTATGTTCTAAAGGAAATAAAATGCAAAATAAAAATTGGCTAAGTATTCTGCCTCTCCTTCGCCAAAAAAAAATGCATACCATTTTACATCTTGAATGGCAGTGTATGAGAATGCCTGTTAGCTCACATCTCTGACTTTATGGGTGTTCTATCTTTTATCTTTGGAAATTAGATAAAATATTGTATTATTTTCTGATTTGAATTTCTTTGTTTTTGAGTATGGTTAGATAGATTTATAAATATGTGTGTGTATGTCTGTTATCTGTACTTGTGTTTTTGCAAATTGTCTGTTTGTGGCTCCCTCCCAGACTTTGGGGTAGCTTACTTTTTTAAATTTTGAATTTTTGTCTAAATTAAATTTAATTCTACATAAAAATTATACATACTGATACATATATATGTTTGTAATGTTTATAATGATTGGTAGAAACTCTTCAGGTTTTTAGATATAACTCTTAACCATATACGTTACAAATATAATCCCCAATTTCCCATTTATATTTAATTTTGTTTAGAGCATCTATGGCCCAAATTAAGCTTCACATTTCTGTGAATGTCATCTTCTATGTCATGCTTAGAAAAGAAGACTTTTCCATTTATATGCTGTATAAATATGCATTGGTGATATTTTTCTAGTACTTTGCATATGTCTAAAAGTCAAATATTTGATGTATTTAAATATTATTCTGTATGTTCTAACTTTTCAGTTGGTAGTAATTGTCCCATCACAATAAAATGCAAGCTTGATCACATATATAATGTACATGATATATTTAGCCAAAGAAAAATTATTTGAACTAAGATCAGAACTGCCACCCAAGAAGTGAGTCTGTAGTCAAGCCCAGCCAAGAGATTTAACTGCTGAAATGTAACACTCAATAAATAACCAATTTTAGAATCTCCAGAACTTAATATTCACAGTGTTCAGAACACAACCCCAAATTACCTAATATATGAAGAATCAAGAAAATGGAACACATTCTCTATAAAAAGAAATATAACAAGTCCAACTCTCAAATGAACTAGAAGTTGAAATTAACAAAGATTTAAAGCGATTATTGTAACTACCCTGAATTTTTGTAAAAACCTATGTTTTCAATGAATGCAAATCTTAGCATAGAAATAGAGATAATGAATGGAAATTCTAAAACTGAAAAATATACTTTTCTAAATAAAAACTTACTGAGCTGCTTACTTAGCATCCAAATGGACATGACAGAAGTAAGAGGAAGCAAACTGGAAGATCAAGAAAAATTATCCAAGGTGAAGAACAGAAAGAAATAAAGTTTTTTCAAAGGACAGATAATATTTTTTAAAGTTGAGCATATGAGGAATTAGAATACCAGGAGAAGAGAGAGAAAATGAGGCAGAAAAATTATTGGAGAAAATAATGGCCAAAAATTTTCCAAATTTGATGAAAGATATGTGTGTTATAAGAAACTAAACAATTACAAAACAGAATAAACACAAAGAAGTGGTCACTGTCCTAGCAGGTACAAGGCCCTGGCTTCAATCCCCAGTGCTGCAAAAGCAAACAAATGAACAAAAAATCAAAACAAAGAAGTCCACTTAAGCCACTTCATAGTCAAATTGTTGAAATCCTAACATAAAGAGAAGTGTTAGAAATCTAAGTAATAAAGACATATTACACACTAGGGAACAATTACCTAAATCACAGCTCACTGCTCATGAGAAATCATGGAACAGAGGAAAGTGACCTAGTATCTTCAGAATGCTTTAAGAAAAATACTTCTGGGTATGGTTGCACACACCTGTAATTCCAGCAACTCAGGAGGCTGAAGCAGGAGGATCACTAGGTCAGAGCCAGCCTCAGCAACTTAGTGAGGCCCTAAGCAACTTAGCAAGAATTTGTCTCAAAATTTAAAAATAAATAAATAAAAAGGGCTGGGGATGTGGCTTAGTGGTAAAGCACTCCAGGGTTCAATCCCTGGAACCAAAACAAACAAACAAAAAATACAAACAGTACTGTTGAATATAATTATATACCCAGTGACAGTGACCTCTAAGACTGAAGACCAAATAAAGGCCTTTCCACATCAAAGAAAGCTAAGATAATTTATCATTTATTTGCCAACAGAACTGCAAATTCTGTAGAAATTCTTCAGCTGAATAATACTAGATGGAAACTCTGATCCTCCCACAGTTATAAGGGAAAGAAAAAAATGCAGTAAAAATGGACAAAAGATGTTTGAAAACACTTTACCAAGAAAGATATAGAAATGGCCAGCAAGTATGCAAAAGATGTTCAACATCCCCAGCAATAGACAAATGAAAATTAAACTATAAGACAGCTAACACTGAGTTTCTCGGAGTCTCTTTTCCCCTCACCAGGGCATTTTTTGGATTTTTTTCAGTAAATAGAATGTTCTCCAAACCTTCCCAGGAACTTAATCAGGCAGTGGTTCCTCTGATCCCATATAAGGTCCATACTCCCCTGAGTCTTCTGACTCCTTCCTCAGTCTTCTTCAAAGACCATGCTGACATCTCCACCATCATCTTTCCAAGCTTCAAGGAGACTTCTCAGCAGTTTATTAAAACTATTCCCTGGCCTTCTTACCAGGAGGTTAAATCTTGATCCATAAAAACATGTTCCTATGTCAATTAATTCTCCTTATGTATCTTTCTTTATTTCTTTCTTTATTTATTTATTGGTACTGGAGATTGAACTCAGGGGCACTCAACCACTGAGACACATCCCCAGCCCTATTTTGTGTTTTATGTAGAGACAGGGTCTCACTGAGTTGCTTAGCGCCTCGCCATTGCTGAGGCTGGCTTTGAACTTGCGATTCTCCTGTCTCAGCCTCCCTAAGTGCTGGGACCTTATGTATCTTTAGATTCAACCCATTCCCTTGGTTCTCACAATCCACTCTTACGGTTCCTCCTCCACAAACAAGAGGACCTTATGGCAAGATGTATCGGTCAGTGAATCAGCTCCCTACTACTGCTATAATAAACCATCACAAATTTAATAGCTTAAAACAACAGAAACTATTCTTTCATGCTTCTGGAAGCCAAAGTCTGAAGTGACTCCTATGAAGCTCATTTAAAGTGTTAGCAAGGCCGGCTCTTCCTGGAGGCTTTAGGGAGAATCTATTTCTTGCCTCCTCCAGCTTCTAGCATTCCTTGACTTGTGGCCACATCACTCCAATTCCCCCTTCTGTCACCACAGTGCCTTCTCCTCACATGTGGTCAAATACCCAGTGCTTTTCTCTTCTATGTGATGACATTTATGCACCATGTGGCTAATCCAGATAACATCCCCATCTCAAGATCTGTAACTGCAATGTCTCCCTCTTGACTCTTATCAAGTAGATTGCAGGGATTAGGTTGGATATCATTATGGTCCATTATCCTGCCTACCACAGCTAGGGAGGGAATTCTTTCCAGACAGTAAGTTATTTCCTATTGATTTGTTGAATGGTATTTTTTTTTCTCATAGAATGCTGAGACCTGATCCTAGCTATTTTGGAGGCACTGAGGGAAGTGGATGAAGGTCTTGAGGAAGACAAGAATAACCTTGTGGGGGATCTCCTTCATAGGAAGCATTTGCATGGTCTTCAGGCAAAAGGAAGTTGCTTTCCTGTAGCAAGGAGGAAGGTGCTTTGATTTCAGGAAGGGAGTTTAGGGGAGTCTGAAGATGCATAATTCTTATGTTTATTCACTCAGACATGCTCATATTCAGAGTCTCGCTTGTTTCCTACCAGAACATAAGCGATAGGCCTAAGCTACACATTCAGCTTCCCTTGTAGCTTTTCCATCCTATAACTAAGTCCTAGGCCTGATTTTCAGCACCATGTGCCTATAACTGCAAAAGTGTCATATCTTACCCAATGTTACATTGGAAGGTTTCTGGCCTTTACTGCATACCCTGAGTTGAGAGTTGGCTAACCTGAGCCAATTATTCTGTTTCTTCCAATCTTCCACCCCTATTCTTAAAATTCCACAGTTTTGATCATTGCTGTGGTTCTCACAACATTAATATGCTAGAATTTATATATCAGTGTTTCACTTTCCACCTGTGCCTCACCCCTACCTACCACCAGTGAGTCTTAATGATTATGATGTTATCTATCACATGCTGAGGATTGTCACCAATTCCACCTACCCCAAGCCATGGTGAATATGTTCTGGAATTCCATCTGGAGGATATTCTTTCTAGGGTTACTCACAGTACTTAGTTGGCTTCCTGCAAAAGCTGAGCCTAAGACAAGATTTTCAAGGGGTGTGTGTGTGTGTGTGTGTGTGTGTGTGTGTGTGTTTTAGTCAGGAGTCATCTCAGGGAGCAAGGCAGGTGTTATTTATTTGGAAGATGGATCCAGGGTATAAGACTGAATTATGAAGAGAGGGAGACAGAGAAAGAAGACCCATGTCTTACTAAGCGGCACATAACCCAAATCTCTGCTATGTACAGCAGAGACTTAATTGTGCAAGAACATAGAGAGTCTCCAGGAATTGTATAAAGAAGCAGGAGGCATTTATCCATTCTCTCCCAGTCCCATTATTGAGCTGCCTCTGCATTTCTGAGGCCCACATGTGCTGAGATGGAACAAACTCCTCCATTGTTCAAGGCATGAGAGGATCCCAGGGAAGAGGCCACACTGTGGGCTTGCAATGACCAGAAACTTACAGGGAAGTGTCCACTCCAGTCATGGCTGAAATAAGAAGACAGGCTAAGCAAATGTCATCAGGACATTGATGTGTCTGCTACAACCTACTTCACAGAATTGTGAGGACTGAAAGGGACTTCAGGACTGTACAGTTCTTAGTTACATAAATAGGTAATAACAGGCACTCATATTATCAATTCATGGGTTGATGTATTGTCAAATTTTTTCTAGAAGCTTAATGAATCTTACTTCATTTAATGGTCATAGAAATGCTCCATGACATAGGATATGCCCATTTCATAGATGAGGAAACTAAGGCCAAAAGGCTTCAGCAACTTGCCCAAAATCAAACTACTAATAACCAGAAGGGCCTGTCTGTCCATAATATTTTCCCTACTGCACCAGACTTCCCTGGTAGAAGACAGAATACTCTCTCTGAGAATGGATGTTGGGTAAGTAATTATTATAAGAATAAGAGCTGCAGGAACACCCCTCAACCTTCCTACATCTTCAGTTCATTTGTCTGTGACCTTCACCAGGGCCCTCAGTTTCTAAGGACCTGGCTTAGAGAATTATATTGATAGACAGCATCCCAAGAGTCCTAACGTGAGGCAGCTCCTAAGCCACCTCTTCCAGAGTCATTAGAGATCCTCAAGCCATAGTCCCAGTGGCCCTGCTAACAAAGCCCTGAGAGAAAGAGATAAAGCATCACATTCCGGAGGGTTCATTAGGAAGCTGGGTTTGAAGAAGCTTCTCCTCCCTCATGTCTTTTCTCTGGGGCCTCCTTCTCCTCCCCAGATGCAAATAAGTTCTGATATTAACTTATCTCCATTCGAGACCCTGGTCTGACACCTGGGAAGGAAAACTCTCCTTTAGGAATCCCACGTCTAGTCCCAGTCACACCTCTCACTTCATGGGGTTGTGAGGATATGGACAAGGCCCCCAGGCCTCAGTGACCCCACCATTAAGCAGAGTTTGCACCATCTGCCCTCACTCCCTGCCCATAAAGCCATACCTAGAGAAAACCTAAATTCAGAAAGTACCAGATGTTTCCATGTGTATGAAGGGCTTGAGATATCCCCTTTGTTTTCTCTTGCTCCCTATCCTTCTCCTCTTTCCTGGGAGGGCTAATGTCTGAATACCCTGGAGGATGGCACTGTAGTGAGGAAAGTCCTGCAACAGAAGTGATGTCTGCTTGCTTTTCCTTGTATTCCTGATATATAGCCCTTTGCTTGCTTTCTGGGTGGGTGACTGAGTCTGCTGTTCTTTTCTGGAAGAAACCTTGCTGGCTTCTATTCCCATTCCAGGTGAGTATTCTCACAAACCCTCCCTCTGCTCTTACAAAACAGAAAAGGGGCTTCTGTTGCCATCAGCTCAAACCTGATATTATCCAGGGTGCAATGCTGCCCGTGGAAGGGAGGATAAGATGTAAGGGAAAAGCTGGGACAAGGCCCAGAGATACTGGCTCCTTTTCTGGTCCCCTTTGCCCAGGACCCCCTCTCTTGAATGAAACATGCTCTTTGTTATTTCAGGAGAGAATATGAGAGGATTTTCTGAGTCCAGTTCACTCTTCAGTGTCTCCTGCATCAGATGCTTCCCTCCACCGAAGGCCTGTTCAAGCTTTTCACCACTGGGAGGATGTAAGGATGGCTGGAGTCCCACAGCAGGGACTGTTGCTGCTCAGTGAGGGGACCCCCCCTCAGTGGGCCACAGGTGAGCCTGTCAGACTCTCTGGGTAACTCGGAGGGTCAGAATCCTGCAGGTACTAAGCAAGTTCATGTCAGGCCATCTGAGGGTTGGCAGCAGCTGTCTCATAGCTCTTCTGTCTGTCTGAGTCATCTCCTAATAATAAGGGCCTTATTTGGGGGAAGATCATGTGTAGAGGAACATGACAGCATGTGAAATGCTGCAGGACCTGCTTGTCTCATCAACACAAAGGCAGCCCTGCAACCACCTTGCACCCCACCCTCAACCATCACCTCCCTTCTATCGCACTAATCCATGAAAGTCTAGCATAATTCCAATGTGTCCAGAATGTCCTCCAAGATGACTCCAGCTCATACTGATGCCCTCTTTTTTTTTTTTAATTTTTTTATAGACATGTTTTATTTATTTATTTATACGTGGTGCTGAGGATCGAACCCAGGGCCTCCTGCATGTGAGGCAAGCGCTCTACCGCTGAGCTACAATCCCAGCCCCACTGATGCCCTCTTTTGCTGGAATCATATGGACATTTGGACCATCCACTTACTTATTTAAGTAATATTGGATATCTACTATGCATAAAACATTGTGATGAGTCTTTCTATTGGAAGAGTGAATTAGACATGTCCTCAAGTCACAGAGAAGGAGAACAGATGTGCGCTATTGCAAAATGATTCAACCAAAAGGTAAACAGAAATAAGTTCCAAGAAATCGTGTGTAGCAGGAGATTAGAAGACAGGCAGGGGGGAGATATATTTCTCAGGTGGGAAAATACCAATGAAAGATGAATTCAGCAGCCATCATTTGAGTCTATCCTTGAAATATTTGGGCATGTGGAGTTGAGGGAAAGTCATTGCAGGCAGCAAAAGCAACACAAGCAAGGAGGTGGAAATCAGAGTACTAATTAACTGCTTAAAATGAGCCCAAGAGGGAAAATGGGTAGCAGTTAACTACTTTAATATAATGTATGTAAAAAAAAACTGTTACCATCCATTGATTTGCAAAGCATTTATCGGTTACCAATTTCATCAATGATAATCAGGTAGGTATCCCTACCACATGTCCTGAATACACAAGATGGAGACCTCACTATGGAGACTGGTCACTGAAATAGCCTCAATTGGAGTTGGCCTCTTGCTATAAAAAAAGGATCAGTGAGATGAAATCAAAATATAGATCCATCTATAGTTCACTGCAAGACCAGGTTGAGGGTTCTTTGCAGAAGGTCTATATAACCTAGAAGAACTAGTGGCCTTCCATCCCATGTAAAGAGTGGAGCATGGAAGATGGGAGCAAGAAGCCATAACCACATCTCCCAAGTTGTAAATAGATCAGAGGTTCTCTATCCTGGCTGGGCATTTGAACTACCTGAGACACACACATACCCATACTCCATGCTATGACTTTAATGAAGTGACTCCACAAATCCTCAGGCCACCCCATGATGTGATATTGGTGTCATCTCTATCCTCAGGGGCACTTGCAGGGCAAGTGGAGGGTTCTTTGCAGAAGGTCTATATAACCTAGAAGGGCTGGTGACGCAAGCCCTCTGCTGGCTCCTCAACAATCGCCTCTGCATGAGCCAGAGGATATCGGTGGCTACATCCTGGGCTTGTGCCTTCACCAGTGCATTGCCACCAACTTAATTAGATTAGAATTCCTGGTGAAAGGCCTGAGCATCAGTATTTTCTTCTTAAAGCATCCCAAATAATTCCAATTATCATGGGGACTGGGAATCATATCTAACAGAGGGTTAGGAATTGTAGCTGGAAATATTGATCACCAAACCTTTGTAAGATATCTCAGATTTCTGTAACTTTTCTGTATGGCGGCATTTAAACTATTGTCTCTTCTTCTTTAAGGACTATCAAAGTAAAATGAGACAGGACTAAGTCTTAAATTTAAGAAAATGGCAGGAAAGAGCTGCTGATTGGAAATACTTATTGAGTGGAATTCCGATACAGCATGGATCAGGAGGAGCTTTGAAAAATATTAATGCCCAGGTCTCACTTTCAGAGGTTCTGATTTAAGCACCCTGGAGGTAAAGTCTAGATATCAGGGTTTTTAAAAGTTCCCACGTAGTTCTAATGCACAACCAAGCTCGAGACTCCTACAAAACACTTGATTCATGATTGCTTCTGTATATGTCTTATCTTTACTTCTCTATGGTCAATGCTGATAGGCAGCCATGGAACTGCTGACCATGCAGTCTCCTTGTATTTCCAGTCTTACCTGAAGACTATACAGTCTCCCTGGAGGGCTTCTCATTCAGTCCTGCCTCCTATGCATCTCAGATCTGAACCAAGACCAGTGAAGTCCATGCCACCAACCTCTTCATTCATTTTCCATTTTTATGAACAAGAGTTTTTTAAAGGCTTTTTGGTGACCATATCCACAGACAGTCATATTAGTCATCAATTACAGCAACTTCAATTTCTGAGATCTCTGGAACCTCTCCTGCCCTGAATTGCATTGCCTCACTAATCACCCATTCCCTTCTGTTCTGGTGGCTTCCCAGCCTCTGGTTTTGCTCTATTCTGTGAAAGGGAATGACATTACATTATTTTGCTCATTGTTTTATTTGTTCATGATAGTTGTATATAACAATGGGATTTGTTGTTACATACTTATATGTGCACACAATATAACAATATAATTTGGCCAATATCCCTCCCCAGCACTTTACCCCTCCCTGCATCCCATTCCTATTCCCTTTCCTCTCCTGATTTCCCTTGATTTTTAGGAGATCCACCCCCACCTTTGTTTTCCTTTTTCCTCTCTGGCTTCTGCATAATGACATTACTTTTAATGAGGCTCTGGCTTTGCTTATTCCAAGGGCAATAGATACAATATTTTTGATCCAGAGTTTGATGTAAAAGACAATTCAATATGGCTTTCTATGTACATGCCTGCTTCACTGGAGGATATCCCCTTAAACTGATGTCTCAGTGGTCAATCTACCATGCATGACCGAGTGCAGAACAAGTGGAAAACAAGTCGCTATGCAATACAAATTCCTAACTGCACCAAGAAGCGATCGACATTTGGGGCGTGCTTACAGCTTTGATTTTAGAGAGGACTAGCTGACCATATTAACAGAATAAATAACCTTAAATCAAGCTGCTCTCCAAAGCCAATGTAAGGGCTTAAGTAACAACAAGAACACTAGCAATTCATCAAACTAGAGATTTTGAATGTACACTTCAGAGTATGGCCCCTCATTTTGGAGAACCGTACTTGGAGTTCTGACATTCACAGTCATGGGCATCTTCTGATCCCTGCTATACTTTCACTTGACTTCGTTCTTTAAAGAAGTCTTTAAATCTAAGTTATGTTTTAAATGTTTTCCAGTTTGTCTGGAAATATGAATTTTTCTATTTCAAAATCTGCTTATTAGCTTGAGCTGATCCCTCAGGGAAAAAAAAGTAAGAAAATTCCACTAAATCTTACTATATTTAAAGTGGAAGTCTGCTTTTAATGTGTTTTGCCAAGTATTCTGATCCTTTCAGCTAGGAGACGATGGGAGGGAGGAGGTGGTGGCAGCACCGGGCATCTCTATCAAAAGCAAAGTGAAGGTGTTGAGGTGACGGGGGAGGTCGACCAGTAAGGTGTGATTGGGGATGGGAAAATATTCACCTAGATAGGTAGAAACATTCCCATGGGGCTTTGGAAGTAAGTGATTTAAAACATTTACATTGCAGAAGTGAACAAGTGAGCTGATATACCCGCTCCTAGGACGTTTCCTTATAGCAACCCATGGATCCAGAAGCTGGGACCAACAGGACAGCTGTCACTGAGTTCATTCTATTGGGCCTAGTGGAAACAAAAAAGCTACAGTCTGTGCTGTTTGTGCTCTTCTTCTTTGCCTACCTGGCCACAGTCGGGGGCAACCTCAGCATCCTGGCAGCCACCTTGGTGGAGCCCAAACTCCACACCCCAATGTACTTCTTCCTGGGGAACCTATCAGCGCTGGACATTGGGTGCATCACTGTCACGGTTCCTCCCATGTTGGATCGTCTTGTGTCCCACAGGCATACGATTTCCTATGATGCCTGCCTCACACAGCTCTTCTTCTTCCACTTGTTGGCTGGTGTGGACTGCTTCCTGTTGGCAGCCATGGCCTATGACCGATTCCTGGCCATCTGCCGGCCCCTCACCTACAGCACCCGCATGAGCCAGACAGTCCAGAGGATACTGGTGGCTGTGTCCTGGGCTTGTGCCTTCACCAATGCACTGACCCATACTGTGGCCTTAACTACCCTCAACTTTTGTGGACCCAAAGAAGTGAATCACTTCTACTGTGACCTCCCCCAGCTCTTCCAGCTCTCCTGTTCCAGCACCCAGCTCAATGAGCTGCTGCTCTTTGCTGTGGGTTTCATAATGGCAGGTACCCCTGTAGTTCTCATCATCAGCTCCTACATCCATGTGGCAGCTGCAGTCCTGAGAATCCGCTCTGCCAAGGGCAGAAAGAAGGCCTTCTCCACATGTGGCTCCCACCTCACCGTGGTTTGCCTTTTTTATGGGACAGGCATCTTCAACTACATGCGTCTGGGTTCAGAGGAGGCTTCAGACAAGGATAAAGGGGTTGGGATTTTCAACACTGTCATCAACCCCATGCTAAACCCACTTATCTACAGCCTCAGGAACCCTGATGTGCAGAGTGCTCTAAGGCGAGTGTTTGTGGGAAGGCGGTCACTGACCTGAGAAGTGACAGGATTCCTCCTTTCCTGGATAGGAAACTTTCCCAAGAAGGCAACAATCAATAATAATAAAAAAAAAGGTCCATAACCATTTTTCCTATCTCCTAATGCCTAAAGATAAGTGTTATATGTTTGCCCTATAAGGAGACCCTACATAATTCATTCATTTACCCATTTAATAAGTACTTGTTGAATTACTTCTGTAATTCAGATGGTCTTTGAAAAAATTGGTGAACAGAGTAGATCAAAGTCCCTGCACTCATGCAACTCACATGCTGTAAAAGTCAGCAAGACTTACACCATACACAGTGTATCACACGGTGACACTGCTATAAAGGAAAGCAAATGTGAGGGCTATGAAGTTACTGCTGAGCAAGGCCCCTGGGCATGGCTACCTTATTTTTTACTGTGCTCACTTTCTGGGTAGAGTTGAAGCCCTAGAAGCCCTGTATGTCTGGGAGAATGTCCATTTGGTTCATCACAGCTTAAGTATCTAAGAATGTCACTGTAAAGTTTCCTTCTAGTGGGGATGTGAGATTCCCTCCAGACCACAGTGTGGAAAGTTTTCTTTAAAAGCCATGGGCCCAGTGCCAGGGATGATCTCATTCAACTCTGCCTTTTGCCTACAAGAAAATCAATGCCTTTCTCTACTATCACATAAGAATCTCATGGATGTTTAGGGGACAAGAAGGATGTAAATAGGGAAAAACTCCACAAAATAGAAATTGAATTAATGTATACATGTTACATCTTAATATCAAAAAAAAAAATGTTCCAGCTCCACCTCTGCCATGTCTTTTTTTCTTATTTAATAGGTCACCTTCCTCACACATATGATAAAGCCTTGCACTCCAGCCAGGTCCTTAGCATTTCCAGTTTGGAACACCCAAGACAAACTTTCCTTCTTTTTACTGGTCTCCCTCTAACCTCTTTGCTCAGAAATTTTACATATCATTAAATGTCCCTAGGGGTGATAGTGATGTGATTGATGTCTGTCTGTGTGCTGTGTGTCTTCCTTTCTTCTACCCATCCTTCCTCCCTGACTCCCTTCTCTCTCCTTCATCTTTTTCTCTTTCTTTTTTTCATGGACTAACCTGAATATTTAATTTAAAGTATACAAGTAAAACTAACCTTTAAATATGTTTTGTTGTTTGTACTTCAATTACAATTCCCTTCCATTTTCTAAATATGTTTAACAAGTATACACCACACCTTCCCTTCCCCCTTACCTGTCCTTTTTCCATTATTCATTTATAATCATTCAACTTTTGGTGATGCTTCTAACTTTTTTATTAATACATCAGCACAGCTCCAACCCAGAGCATTTCCTCATCTTGATGTTTATCCAAACTTCATCCCATTGTTCCTGATTTCTGTCTTTTCCAGCCTCCCTGGGAGGGTCATTTACCCCTCTTGACAATTCTTCTGGCTCTCTGCCGTGTAGTTCCTGTGCCTATTCCTGGGCTGCACCTGGGTCTTGGCCTCATTGTGATTTCTTCTCGTAAAGCAGGGATTGGGAGGATGGGCTGAGGGGAGGATGCAAAGAAAAAAATCTGAGAGTGGGAGGTAGAATGGTTTGGAGTGAAGCAATGGAGATTAAGTATGACGACATAAGGAGGAGATTGGTGAACAGGATGGTGAGCAAAACAGCTAAGGAGGAATAGAGGTGAAGGTAGAGGCATGATGAGCAAACAGGAGATGAGAAGGGATGAGGATTTGGGGAATCAGATAAGATGCCTCAGACATGCCAGTAAGATAACAAATGGCTGCAGAATAAATGAAGAATGGGCAGGGAAGGGGGAGGAAGATTAAAGTCATTGTGTGGAATTCCTTCCATCAGTGTGTGTGGCCATTGAATAATCTGCTTCAGCAGCTTTGAGGTCATTGCTGGGCCTTGTTCTTCCTACCAAGAAAAAAGAGAGAGATTGTGTTTTCCTGAAGTCTAGTGATGCCTTTCCCGGGGTACTTCTCCTCTTCAGCGTCCTCTAGCTAGAGGGTGACTATAGAAGGACAGAGCATGAGAGTGACAGGCAGGAGAGGGGAGAAGGATGTGTGTGCCAGATCACCCTCCATGACCATCAGCCATCAAAGTCCTCAACCTCTCTGCCTTTGGGCCCACACTTTCTGTGTGAGGTACAAGATGAAATGTGTCTCTTTGCTGACCATCTTGGGTCATCAGATACTTTGGGGTGGAAGACTATATGCTTCCCTGAAAGGGAAAAAATCCTTGTGAACAACATCTAAGGATATGGATTATACTCACATCATCCCCACTCATCTTCTGCTCTGTGGTCCTGGCATGTTCCTGACCATGCTGGGCTTATTTCCTCCTGTACCAGGGAGTGAGACAAGATCATCTCTCCACAATCTTCACATTTAGTGACATCTGATTGCTATCATCTGACTGAACTTTTCCCCAGACTCTATAAATCAAAAAACATTTTGAAAGTGTTACCCACCACCCTTTACATCACTCTGTGTGTTCCAGGAGCACTTAACACTGCCCCAACTAATCTTATCTATGACCCCAAAAGGTCCCCGTGGCCATGGCTACTTCTGAAAAGTCACCCCTTGCCTGTCTCCTCCCATCCTCCAAAACCAAAGCATTTCCTGTGCAGAAGTTCTACTTCCTTTGGGATTTCTCTCTTTGTACCCCAAATGTAAATATACTTATTTTAAGATTTTTCAGAAATGTTATATCTGATTGTGGAAACATTTACTTGACAGCATTTGTCAATTAGAAAATAAAAATCAGTAGAATAGAGGAAAGGGACCAGGGGCTGGAGGAGGGGAGGGATGGAGGAGTGCTGGGGAGTGATATTGGCCAAATTATATTGTTATGCTGTGCACGTGTACAAATAGGTAACAACAAATTCCATCAATATTCACAACTATAATGGACCAATAAACAAGTGTGTCTTTGGGGGGGATCACACAAAAAGAAAGCACCGATCAAAAATAAATAAATAAATAAAGAGTGAAAGAAACATCAGTAGAGTAGAAGGAGAATAGAGAAAGAGAGAAGGGGAGGGAAGGGAGTGGAAACGGACTGAAATGCAGTCAATCAAATTCCATGCATATATGATTTTGTCAAAATAAACTCAACTACTATGCATAATTATAATACTCCAATGAAAATATCTCACAGAAAAGGCCAGAGTGTTCCTTCACTGTGTCAAAAATCCCATTATTTAGAAGACACAGAGACAACCCCACATAAATCCAGTTATCTCATCCTAAACAAAGATACCATAAACATAGATTGGAGGAAAGATAGCCTCTTCAACAAATGGTGCTGGGAAAACTGGAAATCCATATATAATAAAATGAAATTAGATCCCGATCTCTCACCCTGCACAAAACTCAACTCTAAGTGGATCCAGGACCTAGGCATTAGACCAGAGACCCTGCGCCCACTAGAAGTAAAAGTAAAAGTAGGCCCAAATCTCCATCATGGCAGCTTAGGAACCAAATTCCTCAACAAGACTCCTGAAGCACAAGAAGTAAAATTGAGAATCAATGAATGGGATGGTATCAAACTAAAAAACTTCTTCACAGCAAAGGAAACAATCAAGAACATGAAGAGAGATCCTATAGAATGGGAGACAGTTTTTGCCACCTGCACATCAGATAGAGCATTAACTTCCAGGATATATAAAGGACTCATAAAACTTACCCCCAAACCCAAATAGCCCAATCAATAAATGGGCATGAACAGATACTTCACAGAAGAAGAAATACCTGTTCACAGGTCAACAAATATATGAAAAAATGTTCAACATCATCAGCAATTAGAGAAATGCAAATTAAAACTACACTGAGATTCTATCTCACTCCAGTCAGAATGGCAACTATCAAGAATACAGGTAACGGAGCTGGGGTTGTGGCTCAGTGGTATAGCACTTGCCTCACACGCATGAGGCACTGGGTTCAATTCTCAGCACCACGTATGAATAAATGAATAAAATAAAGGTCCATCAACATCTAAAAAAATATTTTAAAAAAGAATACAAGTAACAATAAATGTTGGCAAGGTACACTCGTACATTGCTAGTGGGACTGCATATTGGTGCAACCATTATGGAAAGCAGTATAGAGATTTCTCAGAAAACTTGGAATGAAAACAACATTTGACCCAGTTATCCTACTCCTTGGCGTATGCCCAAAGGACTTAAAATCATCATACTATGGTGATGCAGCCACATCAATGTCCATAGCATCTCAACTCACAATAGCTAAGCTATGGAACCAACCAAGGTGCCCTTCAACAGATGAATGGATAAAGGTATATATACACAATGGAATATTACTCAGTCATAAAGAATAAAATTATGACATTTGCCAGTGAGTGTATGGAACTGGAGACTATTATGCTAAGTGAAATAAGCCAATCCCCAAAACCTAAAGGCCAAATGTTCTCCCTGATATGCAGATTCTGACTCACAATAGGTGGGAGCTGAGGGGAGAGGAGTGGAGATTCACCTGATTGGAGAGGGGGAAGGGGAGAAAGGGAGGGAGGATGGGAATGGGAAAGATAGTAGAATGAATCAGACATAATTTTCTTATGTTCACATATGTATACACAACCAGTGTAACTCCACATCATGTACAACCAGAAGAATGGGAGGTTACACTCCATGTATATACAAGTCAAAACACATTCTACTGTCATGTATAACTAAAAAGAAATTAAATAAATTTAAAAATCCCATTATTCAGAGTTAACTCTTCTTAAGAATTTTGTTTATTCCTCCAGAGATTTCATTCATAAGAATTGTGCATGTATGATATGCATTTCAAATCAATAAAATTACACTTTTCTGTCATTTTTTATTTTCTTATGTATTATGCAATGTTATATTTTACATGACAAAGACTAAAATCTTTCTTTACTTGTTTTAATGATGGCACAAGATACCATTAAATCCATAAACCAGAATTTATTTAATCAACTCTCTATTATTTGGGTTGTTTCCAATTGTCTTGCAATAACAAATAATGTTGTGATGAATATGGTTACAGAACTATCTTTATAAAATTTTGTAATATTTACCCAGGATTAATTAGTATGTATACCTTCATTGGATTAAAGGAAGGGCAAATATATATGTTGAAATGCACACACACACACACACACACACACTTCTTGAATCCCAAAATTTTGCACCAGTTTATAGATTTACTGAGTTATAAAGAGAGTCCATTTACCTGCAGCATTTTTATTGAATTTTTCTGAACTTAGTGAGGTATAATAGACTAATAAAAATAGAACCAATATACAGTATATAGTGTGATGTATTGATGAATGTATACATTATGAAATGATTATCACAATCAACCTAATTAACATATCCATCACCTCACATAGTTATCTTGTGGGAGGGGGAGCATTCCAGGTCCATTCTTTCAGTAGTTTTTAAGTACATAATACACCGTCATTAACTGTAGTCACCAAGCTGTACAATAGAATTCTAGAACTGATTGCTCCTAACTGAAACTTCATCCACTCAGACAAACATTGTTCCTTTATCCTCTGTAGATTAGTGTTTTTCTCCTCTAGCTTCTTTCAAGATTTTCTCTTTGTTTTTCATTTTTTGCTTTTCTCTTTGAAGTTTATTTGGTATTTTTCCTGTTTATTGTTCTCTGAGTTTCCTAGATTTCCTAATCTAATTGAGGAGGGCTCTAATCTATTATCTGCTCTATTATCACAGCTCTAGATGCATAAGACAAAAATTAATCCATTATAGTATGGCTATCTTAGGGCATTGTGTTAATTCCTGCAGAGTACTTGGTTCAAAAGGACCACTCTAGACTCTTGCCCATAGTCAAGCAAAGAAATGGCCTTGCCCTTGGAAGTCTAAGAGGCATCAAAGAGCTATGAAATATGACTTGATGTGCCAAAGTTAGGAGAGAAAGGAATCCCAAAGAGATGCTATTGGCAATTGGACTGCTTGCCCTTGAACAGCAATTGATGAGTCCAATGCAGGGCTGAGAGAACAGAAGGAATAGCTGAGAGCATAAGAAGTGAGCAGAGATTTTAGCAGGTTTATGGGGCTATAGACACAAAACATCAAGTTAGGGGTCCAACAAATTTAAAAATACAGTAAACACTCTAGACTGTCATTTGAGATTTCCAACATAGCTGTAACCTAGAAATAAGTCATAACAGGAACTAGGCCAATCTTCACTCAGCATGAAACTCATCTTTAATCAGCTCCATTATAGATTGGATAAAGACAATCTACCCCATTCTTACCACCCGGCAGAAGCAGAAATAAGTTATTTCTAGAGAAAGAATCTATCATCCAGAGCAGTATCACCCAATACAAATTCAAGCACGAACATAATTCTGAACCATGTACATAATTTAAATTTTCTAGAGCCACTTTAGTAAATGTAAAAAGAAACAGGTGAAATTTTTTTAGCACCATTATCTTATTTAACTCAATAATCTAAAATATCACCATTTCTTAATCTTCTTATTTTATATTTATAGAAAATCTCAATTGGGTGCTAAATTTTCATCAGAAATCCTGGATCTGGTTCCTTTCACGAGTCTACACCCCAGGTGTCATCCTGAGGTCTGGCCCTCCCAGGGCTGGACTGGGGAAGAGTGAGTGTCCGTGCTGATTTTACTTTGCATTATAATATTTAAACTCTGTTCTTCTTGTCTGTCTAATCTTAGTAAAGTTAGCTCTTCTAACAGGATAATGTTAGCCTAAGTCTTTGAAATGATTGGTCCTACAGGACCAATAAGGTAGAACTCAGCGCTGAACTCCAGACAGACTTGCCCTGAGAAAATTTCCTTCTGTCCTGTTTGTTCCTCATGTGGGGCCTAGGTCCCTGACATTGGCCCCTATAACCCCACAAGGGACCTGACAAACAACCAACAAACAACATGTTCATCCCCAGTGACACTCACACGGTCACTGGTGAAATTCAATTCCTCACTGGTTTTTGGACTGAGGGTACCGGTGCCTCGCTGATTGAAGGAAGTTAGGCACAAATGATTCCATTCATCTTAAATTCTAAAATGTACAAACTAATCTATGGTAAAATAAACAGATCTGGGGCTGCCTGGGTCTTGTGATGGAGGGAGGGATCCATGAAAGAGGAACAAAAAAGCTCAAGAGAAGAAAAATATTCTGCATTTTGATTGTGGTAAAATGTAGCATATGTACATTTGCCAAAACTCATCAAATGTTATACTTTAAGTTTTGTGTAAATTATGTTGTATGTAAATTGTACCTCCATAAACCTGCTTTAAAAGAATACTTATAATGTGGCAATATTTACATTAAATTCCAAAACACTGCAAACATAAGTAATGCACATATTTTAGGATACATATTAGTAATAAAACTACAAAGAGAAGAAGAAAATGACAAACACAAAATTCAGGATCATGGTCATTTCTGAAGGAGAGACATATGGAAGGATTCCATGTGTTAAAGTCAAATAAAATATAGGGATGAATTTCCAAGTATAAAAGTTTTGTTTGGGAATAATATAAAAATTAGGATTGCAATCTGGGACATGCACACATAGACAAAGATAGCTTCCAGTGCATCAAATGACAAAGGGAGTCTGGAGATTTTATTAAGAAAGAAGAAAACTATAAGCTATTTTGAGAGGAAGCTTATTGGCATTTTGCAGAAGCTGGTGGGCTCCAATTGGCAAGTCACTGCAACTACTAAGTAAAATTAGTTTTAAAATCATAGTGGAAAGTTTCATCTTAAGTTTCTAGTAAAACTAATCAGTCATGGCTGGTTGTTTCATGGTAATGGCCTTGTGGAGTAGTTCCTGGAATTGGTGCTGGCAACCTGAATTCTTTCTCCAATGGTCTCTTCGCTCTGTTGTTGGGTATGCCTAATAACTGTATTTGTATAATCATTTTTTACATTTCCTTCTTTTAATCAAGATCTTTCTCTGAAAGCATCACTGAACAATCATTCTGTAGTTTGATTTTGATTGTCCCTCAATGCTGGGGATGAACCTGTTGGTTGTTTGTCAGGTCCCTTGTGGGGTTATAGGGGCCAATGTCAGGGACCTAGGCCCCACATGAGGAACAAACAGGACAGAAGGAAATTTTCTCAGGGCAAGTCTGTCTGGAGTTCAGCGCTGAGTTCCACCTTATTGGTCCTGTAGGACCAATCATTTCAAAGACTTAGGCTAACATTATCCTGTTAGAAGAGCTAACTTTACTAAGATTAGACAGACAAGAAGAACAGAGTTTAAATATCATAATGCAAAGTAAAATCAGCAACAATAGAGCAAATCCAGTGTGAACACTAGTTCTGAACGTAGTCTTTAAGGCATACATGGTACTGGAAATTGAAAATATACAGTTAACAAAACATGCACAATAGCTGGGCACTGTGGTGCACGCCTGTAATCCCAGCAGCTTGGGAGGCTGAAGCAGGAGGATCACGAGTTCAAAGCCAGCCTCAGCAATGGTGAGGCACTAAGCAACTCAGTGAGACTCTATCTCTAAATAAAATACAAAATAGGGCTGAGGATGTGGCTCTGTGGTTGAGTGTCCCTGAGTTCAATCCCCAGTCCCCAAAAAATAAAATAACAAAAATAAAATAAAATAATAAAATAAAATCACGCACAATGAAAAAAATTCAAATCACTAATACTAGGAAAAATCCAACATTACTAATCAGAGCAATTCAAATGACAAGAATAGGATATAATTTGTACCCACAGAATAAATAAAATTTTGTTAAAATGACAACAGTGTTACTTAGGACATGGGGAAATGGTTACTACTCCAGACATGGAAAACCCAGCAGACCTTCTTTATCTCTACCCACCTTCCCTATGTCAGCTTCAGACAGGATCTAATTTTATATACTAATAGTGCACGCTGGGGAGGGAGGTGTGATGACTGGTCATTTGCTTTCAACTGACATTCAGTCAATGTGGGCTTTTCCCTAGGATCAAAGTTTAACCCTCAGAACTTTTAACTAGCCTGTGGGGAAAATGTCTAAACTCACTGTAGCCACAATAAGAAAGAACTCACAGGCATCAGCTGCCAGCAGCTTGGCTCCTGTGGGACCCCCCCCCCCCACCAGACAGTGAACAGTATTCCTGCAACAGCTGCCCAGCCTGGGGCCAAGCCCCGCCCACCACTGGCAATACCTTCCTCCCTTCCTGGAAGTGATGATTGACAGGAACTGTTTCTTACCTGGACAGCTAGCCCCAGTTTATGGGTTAGAAGCTGGAGCGTGCTTTTCATTGGCTCTCTGTTGTTGTTGTTGTTGTTTTTTTTAAATAACGGATAACAGAAAACACACTGTTAGCACAATGTTAACTAGCACAGTGTGGCCAGTGAAACATAAGGTTACTTTAGCTTTTGTCTGGGGTACATAGAAGTTCCTAATGCTTCCTCTACTTCCTATGTATCACAAGGCAAGGAAACACAAAACAAAACAAACATTCCTGCTCAGACTTGGAGAAAGCGTAGACCTGTACAACTTTGCAGAGGCCAATTGAGGAAGTGTATCAAATATCCAGAAAATAAAATTTAAAAAAATCTTTTGACCCAACAATTCCACTTCACCAATTTCCCCTAAGGAAATAAGAGATAAGTTGATGGACCACAGAGTCATTTATTGTTATGTTGCAAACAACAGAAAAAATTGAGTTACTACATATTGAATAATAGGAAGTATGTTAAATGGATTATAACATATTCATTAAACTGAACATTGAAATATTGTGCAGGAATTAAGTAATAATATAGCTGAATATTTATTAACATAAAAAGATGTTTCTCTTGTTAAGCATAAGGCAAATTTCAAAATAACTTGAATTCATTTTGAGGAAAAAATGTATTTAGCAAAGACCAAAGTCTAGAATTTATACCAAAGGCAAGCAAGAGTTGTCTTTGGATGGTAGAAATACAACTTATTTCTGATTCATTTGTATGTCTAATATTTCTAAAATAGAGTCAATTTTTGCTTAAGAAAAACAATAAAATGTTTTCTGCTTGCTGCTTTTGCCTAGCTATCTCTGCTTAATAACAACAGTGATTATTACAGGCCAGGTGCCCTGCACATTATCTTATTTAATCCTCCCAGCTGCTCCCTGATGTACTTGGGTCTCAATTTACAGGTATTAGCCTGACCATATTTGTTGCTGAGACTGGTGCAGGGGAGAACATCCGGTTACACAGAGAGGCCCTGTCTTCACCACAAACTGATAAACTTATTCTGAGCAGGATCTATGTTCTAGTCACTCCTATATCCCTCTACAGGTCTTACATATGTTGAAGTTACCCTCAAGTTGACCTCTGAAAAAAATTTCCCTAGGAGGAGTCTTCCCAGAGCCCCATGCGTGTCCTTGTTCCTCAGGCTATAGATGAAAGGGTTCATCATGGGGGTCACCACAGCATACATCACTGTGGCTGCTGAATCCTTCATGGAGCAGGTGTGCAGGGGCTGCAGATACACCATACAAAGTGTCCCATAGAAGAAGGAGACCACAGCCAAATGGGAGGCACAGGTGGAGAAGGCTTTGTACTTCCCAGTAGCCGAGGGTATTCTGAGGATGGCTCTGATGATCCAGACATAAGATATGATCATGAACCTGGAAGGAGCGAGGAAGATGAAGCAGCCTGTGGCGATCAGCACCATGTGGTTGATCTGGGTGCTGGAACACGCGAGCCTCAGCAGGACGTACATCTCACAGAAGATGTAATGGATCTTGCAGGATCCACAGAAGGTCACTCTGGTCATGAAGAGAGTGTGAATGAGGCCATAGAGGACAGATAAGGCAACACAAGGTGAGGAGCAGGGCTCATGGCTGTGACATAGTGGAGGGGGTGGCAGATGGCCACATAGCAGTCATATACCATCACAGCCAGGATGAGGTTGTCCAGTGCCACCAAGGAGTCCAGGATGTAGAGCTGTGTCAGACACCCCATGTAGGAGATGGCTTTGTTCTGGGACCGAAAGTTCACCAGCATCTTGGGGATTGTGTTGGTGACAAAGAAGAGGTCAGTGAGGGAGAGGTTGGTCAGGAAGAAGTACATGGGAGTGTGCAGGTGGGAGTCAGAGCCAATGGCCAGGATGATAAGCACATTTCCCACCACAGTGACCAGGTACACGGATAGAAATGTCCAGAACAGGATCCGCTACTGCTCAGGAATCTCGGAGAGCCCTACAAGTAGGAACTCAGAGTCCCCACTCTGGTTGCCTCCATCCATTCTTCCAACTTTCTGCAACAGGAGCACCAGTAATTGCTTACCAAATGCTCTCAGATGGATACAGACACAAACATAAACAAAACCCACTGGTTTCTCAGCATTAAAAATTTTGCAATATTTTTAGACTGGCAACAAAGCAATAGCAGACACACAAAACAGCGTGGAAAATCTTTATGCAACATAAGCATTTCAACAACTTCTAACCTGGCATACTTGATGTATAGAAATAATATCTATGTCTTATTTTAAATCTTATCCTTCAATACAATACTCTTAAAAGTGTTTAAAGATTAGTATGTTATGATATCAGATAGGTTTTAGAGTTCTATTTAAAAACAGGTCTATGCATTATAAGAAAAGGATATTGTACAAATGGACAAAGGGGAAAGAAGAAAAAGTATAGGGAAAGAAAAGGAAACATTATCATTATTATCTGATATGATGGTCTCTCTCAGAAAGTTAAGACTATCAACTGAAATGTCATTAGAAATAAAAAAGGATGTCAGTAAAGTGGCCAATAACTGACAAACGATACTACAAAGCTATAGTAACAAAAATGGCAGTATTGGCACCAAAATAGACATGTAGACCAATGGTACAAAATAGAAGACACACAGACAAACCCACATAAATACAGCTATCTCATACTAGACAAAGGTGCCAAAAACATACATTGGAGAAAAGATAGCCTTTTCAACAAATGGTGCTGGGAAAACTGGAAATCCATATGCAGTAAAATGAAACTAAACCCCTATCTCTCACCATGCACAAAACTCAAAGTGGATCAAAGACCTAGGAATTAGACCAGAGACCCTGCATCTAATTGAGGAGAAAGTAGGCCCAAATCTTCATCATGTCAGATTAGGCCCTGATTTCCTTAACAAGACTCCTAAAGTGTAAGAAATAAAAGCAAGAATCAATGGATTTAAACAAAAAAGCTTCTTCTTAGTAAAAGAAACAATCAATGAGGTGAACAGCCTACATTCTGGGAGAAAATTTTTGCCACACACACATCAGATAGAGCTTTGATCTCCAGGATATATAAAGAACTCAAAAAACTTAACACCAAAAAACAAACAATCCAATAAATAAATGAGCTAAGGAGCTGAATAGAAACTTCTCAGAAGAAGATATACAATAAACAAATATATGAAGAAATGTTCAACATCTCTAGCAATTAGAGAAATGCAAATCAAAACTACTCTAAAATTTCATCTCACCCCAGATAGAATGGCAGCTATCCAAAATACAAGCAACAGTAAGTGCTGGCAAGGATGTGGCAGAAAAGGCACATTCAAACATTGCTGGTGGGACTGCAAACTATTGCAACCTATCTGGAAAGCAGTATAGAGATTCCTTTAAAACTTGGAATGGAACCACCATTTGCCCCAGCTATCCCACTCCTCGACCTATACCCTTAAGACTTAAAAGCAGCACACTACAATAATGCAGCCACTTCAATGTTTATAGCAGCACAATTCACAATTGCTGAACAGTGGAAGCAACCTGGATGCCCCTCAATTGATGAATAGATAAAGAAACTGTGGTACATATGCACAATAGAATATTACTCAGCAATAAAAGAGAATAAAATTATGGCATTTGCAGGTAAATGGATGGAAGTGGAGAACATCATGCTAAGTGAGGTAAGCCAATCCCAAAAAACCAAAGGCCGAATGTTCTCTCTGATTAGGTTTATATAAACCTACCTTGTTTCTGTTAGGTTTATATAAACCTACCTTGTTTCTGTTAGGTTTATATAAACCTACCTTGTTTCTGTTAGGTTTATATAAACTATGGGATGGTGAGGCTGGTAGACTCCTGGAACCTTTTGTTCTCACAGGTAAGATAACAGACTGAGGGTAATATGCACAGAAATTCTTGTAATCAGGAACAAATGAGGGTGAAATAGAGAAGAGTAGGCTGTATAAGTAGAGCTAACATCAAGTATGTCATTTGGAAGTCAGGGAAAGGTGTGGACAGGAAAAAACCATGACTGGTGAAATGTACCAAAGTAACATGTGATAATATAGGATAGGTGTGGTCATGACAGGAGATGAAGTGGAAGATTCATAGATAATGATGAGTAGGGGCTGGTAGGACAATGTGAATTAAAGAACAAGAACGTATGGTAAACATGGGATATTTACTTTAGGAAAAATTTCACTGAGATTGGTGGAAATCAGGAATAAGGTGGGGACAAAAATAAGATAAATGATGTCAGAGATAAATCAGGAGAGGAGGAGCCAAAGAAAAAAAAGCAACCATGTGCTGCAATACAATCAAGAACAGGGATGAGAACAAACCAAGAATGGCACTAGTTTGGACAAAGCGGTGTGGTCTATCATCTCCCTAGCTCGCCTGGCAGGAGACAATGCCTTGGATATCTTCCAGATGCATAGAAAGAAAGAACTGGAGGAAAGACAGCAGACCTACCGCTGAACACCCACCCTTATCCCTACCACTTATTCCACATCTTCCTAGCTCCTGCTCCATTCCTGACCCTATTTCTTCCCTAACTCTTCCCCATCTGCTAGTTGAGGCATCTGGAAGGAAGGGTTACCCCTGAAAATAGCTGCAGACACAGAGAATGATCTGCCCCTAGACATGAGATTCCATGAGGGCAAGAGGCTGGACTAGGAATGGACAGCGAAGATAGGGTAAGGAGAAGGTCAGAATGGAGTTGGGGCTGGTGGATCCCAAATCAGGAGGGATTTGGTTAGTTGATTGCTTCCTCTGATGCTGTCCTAGGGCTCTGGAGGTGTTTTTTCAAATGTGTTTACACTCTGCTGACATCCTGGACCCGCCTGGAAGGTTTTGATCAGATATTTTGGGGCCAGAAGAGCACCCTAGCTGGTCAGTGGTTCCCCCAGGCCTCCATGACCCTTTGAGGTCTTTTTTTTCCTAATCATCCATTGCACTTGAGAGTTCCTCATCTCTTCTTGCCAGATGAGAAACAATTATAGCTCATCATCTCAGAGAGGCCTGGGGATGAAAACATGAGAGAGCTGGGCAGGGTATGGTCATATGCCTGAATTCCTGGGATAGAACCTGCAAGAGACAAATATCCTTCCTCTTATGCTCCATTCCCACCCCACAGGGAAGGTTCATCAGTCCTGGCAAGAGGATGAACTGTTTGGCTACCAGTTCCTCAATGGCGCCAACCCCATGCTGTTGAGATGCTGTACCTCTCTGCCCTCCAGGCTGGTGCTTCCCCCAGGGACAGAGGAACATGGAGCCCTGTCGGAGAAAGAACTTCAGGTACTTCCTCCCATACTCAGTGTTCTGTCCTTAGCAGTGTGGCCCAGAGGGGTAGTGAAGTTAAGAGACCAGATGCACGTCAGAGGGAGGAATGCTGTCTTCGCATGCTGCCCCTGGTGCAGAGTGCAGTGCTGGAAAAATCTAGAGAGGATAAAATATGTAGGGAAAAACAGTTGACATTCATGAGAGCCAAACACAGGTAGCAGGTGTTCCAGATATTATGGGAAACGAGTCCTGGATATTTGAACAAAGGGAGAACTTAATGTGCCTGTGGTGCACAGTAGATTGGACAGGTGTGGTCCTAAACCACCTCTGCACTATGAAGGGTCTGTTCCCGGGGAGCCTTCCTTCACTGGGCCTCTTTCCTCACAGTAAAGTGAGATGATTTGGATTAGATGTTCTTGATGCTTCCTCTGCTTCTGCTACTAAGGTATCAATAGTGTTGTAAGATAATGGCATGAAGATAGATTAAACATCTTTACATTTCTTTTCCTTTGCTCTGATGCTGTGCGGGCAGTCTTCCAATCCTAACCATGTATACATTTCTCCTTTCCCCAGAATGGTTCCCTGTTTGAGGCTGACTTTATCCTGCTGGATGGAATTCCAGACAGTGTGATCCAAGGAGAGAAGCAGTATCTGGCTGCCCCCCTTGTCATGCTGAAGATGGAACCCAATGGGAAGCTGCTACCTATGGTCATCCAGGTGAAGTACCCTGAGCATCTCACTCCTAACACTGTTCTCTGTCCATCTTACCTGCTGCCCAAGGACACAAAACTCTGGCTCCTGCTCTCTTTCCATCTCCACCCCTGACCTCACTTCATGAGAACTATCTTCATATCTGATCGCTCCTTTCTAGTTTTCAGATTGGTCACTACTCACCTGGGCATACCTGTCTGAGAATCACAATGGCCTCTCTTGGTTTTCATCCTGAAATTACTCAATCTCTTTTCATCTTTGAATCTGGTGAACATCCCTTCTTTCTTTTTTTAAAATTTAATTTATTTATTTATTCTACTTAGGTATACATGATAGCAGAATGCATTTTGTTTCATTGTACACAGATGGAGCACAACTTTTCATTTCTCTGGTTGTATGTGATGTAGAATCACAACATACATACAGTCATATATAAAGCTAGGGCTATGATGTCCATCTCATTCCACCCCTCTCCTCCTCCTTCTTTCTTAAACATCTTTTCTCCCTTAGTTTTAATATTTTCACTCCTGTTTGCACAGCCATTGATACATACTGTCAATTTCTCACTCTCACCTTCTTTTTCCCATTCTACCACCAAAGTTCAGACACCCATCCTGTTTTTCCCAACCACTGTTAGGGCCTCCATACCAAATCCTTGCTTTTATTTTGCCTGCATTCACACAAACTACCATGACACTTACCTGGAGCCATGGCAATGACAGGCAGTGTGTTCTAATTCCTCCTACTTGGCTTTAACTTCCCATAAGGCAATTGCTTGACTTCAGTCATTTCTGTTTCCCTCAGAATACTGAGCATAGTGTCTTACATGTGGCAAGAGGTCAATGAATGCTTGATTCCTCTTTCTTCTAGCTCCAGCCTCCCACCTCCCGTTCTCCCACCCCAACACTGTTCCTGCCCTCAGATCCTCCACTTGCCTGGCTCCTAGCCAAGTCTTGGGTCCAAAATTTAGATTTCCAACTGCATGAGCTCCAATATCACTTGCTGAACACTCACCTGCTGGGTGAGGTCATTGCTGTTGCCACCATGAGGTGCCTCCCAGGACTGCACCCTGTCTTCAAGGTACAGGCTCTACCCTCCAGATCCCATGCCATACCTCAGAGAGGAAAATCCCAACAGCTGTGTGGGATTTAAAAACCTAAGTCTTCAAGATGTGACCATGACATAGATGCTTTGTACTCAACAAGCATAGGTAGATATGGTGTCGGCAGAGTTTTCCTAGGGTCTTATGAACAGAGGAGCAGAGACAGATAACTATTGCAAGACCTTGACCTTGATTTTATTTTAATCCTTAAATTCTTTTTATTTTGAATAATTGTAGATATACATGAATTAATAATACAGAGCGATCTCACCTGTGCTGTGAAGTCAAATACTTAGCATTAATTAAGCACACATTATAAGCCAGCTCTCTGAAATTCTCTGGCAATGGGTCAAGAATACAGTAGGAATATAATTTGTTAAAACAATGTGTTACTTCTGCCTTAGGAGATTCATCATTTGTGCAGAAAGGTAGACAACAATTTCTGGAATTAGAGAAACAGAGAAAGAGAGGTGCTATAGTATTGAAGGAGATGTTCCACCATAACTGAGGTAGTCAGATAAGCAAAAGACCAAAGGGCAAAGGGTCAAAGAGAGCAAGAGCGTGGAGCCTGACAGCTCATTTATTATTTATTAATTAATTATTCCCTTCTTCATTATTGTTAGAGATTCTGATTTGGGTTCTTTATTCCCGTATTTTGGAGGTCTTATGTTTTCTGTGACGCCAACATCCCTCTATGAATTTTCTGAAAAACACCAGTATGAGAGGCCTTCATGCCTTAAACCAGGAGCTTCGCCTCAGTCTTTCCCTTGGCCCAGCATCAAACAACCAAAATGCCAGAAACTGTGATTCCTGTATATTAATCAGGTTATAATGGAGGAAACCCCACTTAGCATAAACATAAGCATATGTTAAGGACAGGCAGCCTTCATCAGGGGACATATAGGGCCTAATCAGGAGTAGAGACAGATTTGATGGCTTAAACAAGTAGCTTGATGTGGCATCTCTAATCCTGAATGAAGGATTAGACCTAAAATAAAAAGGAAAATTATGAGTAGTTGCAGGTGTGGTTTTGAAATAAGCACAGGCTTGTTTAAGGTATGATGATGTGAAGGATAAAGAAAGTACACAACTATATCAAAAGTTAAGAGGCAGATTCTTTAAAAGGCAACTATGTTCAAGGTGAATATAATAAAGGCAATGATCTCAAGGGTTTCTGTGTGTCAGGCAGTGTTCCAAACCTGCTGCTCAGTCACTCACAGAAGCAGTACTGTAGCACCTGAGATAAGACACCCTGTCGTGCCCCTGGTAAACGATGAGGAGATTGACACTTAGAGGGTTCATTACTCACCTCAAGAATCAAGGTGAGTAGTGAAATGTGGACTCAAACCCCACTCAGTGTGGCTCCAAAGCCCAGCTGTCATGGAAGTTGGAGGATATGGCAGTGAGTGATCAGAGAAGCAGGAGACCAGGCTGTCAAAATAGCAGCAGAGACGAAAGCATCAAGAGGAGAGTGGGACACCATGCTGGGTGCCAGACCCTGCAAGAAAGGACCCAGCATGGCCTCCATTAACCACCCCTCCAATCTCCTCCACCCCAGCTCCTGGCGCCCCGTGTCCGCGACACTACGGAAGTGAACACCCGGGGCCGGATCCAGTTTGACTCAGATGGAGGAATATTTGTAAAGGTAAAGAGGAAATTGAACATGCAGATACCTAATTATCCATCTCTCTGTGACTTCTTGCCATCCTCAAGACTCCAGACCAACCTGTGTGAATGTCCTGATCCTTAAACCCATAAGCCCTGTTCCTTCATATAGATGACTTTAAATCTAAACAACCCATTTCTGAATCCCTTATGTAATAGGCAATTATTCTGTTCCTCAAGCCCTGTTAACTTTCTCATCCTAGGCAGTGAACACAGGTGGAGGTGGTCATATAGATTTGGCCCGTCGGGCAATGACTCAGCTGACCTATCGTTCCCTCTGTCCTCCTGATGACCTGGCTGACTGGGGCCTGCTGGGAATCCCAAGTGCTCTCTATGCTCATGATGCCTTACGGCTCTGGGAGATCATTGCCCGGTGGGTGAGAAGCAACTAAGAAATGGGGGCATGGGGAGGAGGAGGGCAGGGTTCTGGTGTGAGGTCAGCATGGGACAAAAGCAAATAGTTCAATCCAAGGGAGAGATGAGGAAGAGTGAGGACAGTGGGTGGGGTCTGAAAACAAAGTGGGTAGGAGAGAGGCAGGGAATGGAGGTGAGGAGAGCTGTTGAGTGGGTAAACCATGGGTTCTGGTGGCATCAGGGATTATGTTAAGAAGAGTGTCTAGCAACCATGTACAGTGTAGGGAATTCCTGTAATTATTGACTTAAACTTCCTTCACACAATTGTGTCATATACCTGGGGAATGTCCCAAAAGGCAAGTCTACTAGAACCTGATCCAGGTATAGACAACTGGGCGGAGGCCAGATTAGAGAAGTGGAGGTCAGAGGCTGGAGCCTTCTGTGATCAGAGAGTTCAGCTCCCTTTTCTGGGCAGGTATGTGGAGGGGATCGTCCACCTCTTCTTCCAGAGGGATGATGTTGTGAGGGGGGATCCTGAGCTGCAGGACTGGTGTTGGGAGATCACTGAGGTGGGGCTGTGCCATGCCCAGGACAGAGGTAAGATCCATCTCAAAGACAGGAGCTCTTTAGAGACTCTGCCAGAGCCTCTTCCCAGCTCTTCTCCTCTGGGACAGAACCCCAACCTCTTCCTACACCTCTCCCTCCATACGTGAAAGCATCTGAATCCTATTCATAGCCCCCAAAGTCTCAGAACAATTCTAGATCCCAAAGATTGTCTCCTTAGAGAAAAATATTAAGGCTCAAAGAAGGTAAGCAATTGATCCAACTGATGCAATTGTCAGCAGCAGAGCCAGGACTGGTACCTAGGGCTTATGCCGCAGCCTGTGCTCTGAACCACAGCACCCCCTGCTTCACAGATGATTGTCAGCTAGTCTTCCCATGTTATATTAACTAAATTATGAAAAACTCTCCCTGACTTTTCATGTACCCTTTCCCTGTTTTATTTCTAATCTCACCATTGTGTAATAGAACTTCATTTTATTATTTTATTTCCTTCCATTTTAGAATCTAAGCTGTAAGAGGACAGGGATATTGATCTGTTGTGCCTACCAGTGTAGTCTCAATGGTTTGACAATGCCTGGTACATATAGTTCCATGTTTTTTGATCAAATGCATAAATGAATGAGTGAACACACACTAATTCTAACAGATGGCTATCCAATCTATATTTCCTTATCCCCTCTGTGGCTATGTTTCTAAATTTTTTTTCTTTCTTCTCCTAGGTTTCCCCGCCTCTTTTCAGTCTCAGGCTCAACTCTATCATTTCCTTACCATGTGCATTTTCACATGCACTGCCCAACACGCAGCCATCAATAATAGTCAAGTATGGACAGCTGACAGCATGGGTCCCTGAGGTCTAGGTAGGTGCAACCAAGTGCCTAGACTAGCAGAGGCTTGAAGCAGAAAACTAGAGCTTGGGGTCCTGAAGTTCTGAGTCCCTGAGTGACTCCAGATTCTTCTCTCCCCCTCGCCCCACAAGCTGGACTGGTTTTTCTGGGTTCCTAATGGCCCATGCTCCATGCGGATGGCCCCACCCACTACCAAGGAAGATGTAACAATGGCCACAGTGATGGGGTCACTACCCAATGTCCGCAGTCCTGTCTTCAGATGCTTTTTGTGTGGCAACTGGGCCGGCGGCAGCCAGACATGGTGAGAAGGGCTCTTTGGAATTCCAGAGGTACCGACAACTGAAGAAAAGACATTGCAGGGAGGGGCTGGACTCTGGGTTCCTGTTTATTGGAACTAGGAGCTAATGTATCTGTTCTTTCTGCTTCAGGTGCCCCTAGGACATCACAGAGAAGACTATTTCTCAAGCCCTGAGCCCAAGGCTATGCTAAGACAATTTCAAACAGATTTGGCTAAACTGGAAAGGGAAACTGTGGCCCGGATGAGAAACTAGATCTTCCCTATGAATACTTGAAACCAAGTTGCATACAGAACAGTATTGCTATCTGAGCCCAACTGTGTTCAAATATTTGCCCATTTGAAGACCATGGGCCACCATTATAGTTACCATTTTCTCTTGAGTTTTATGTTTTCCTGGGTCTGTTTCTATAGTTGCATTTTCTTTCCTGAGTCCACTACCTGAATGTATCTCTAGCCTGAGGCCTTGCCCTCATTTCCAGGTAATCTAAGACAATGATCTTTAACCTGAAACCACATTCCTTAGAGAAATCAACTATCTATTCAGGTGGCTTTCTCTTGTCCTTGAAAAATTTGTTTTCTCCATTGACTATACAATAATTTTAGATGGATTTTTTAAATATTGCATGAAAAAGAGGTCCAATTTTATTTTTAACATCCAGATATTATCACAATACTGTTCATTGAAAAGTCCATCCACCTTCACTGATCTATAATGCTGATATAAACCAAGTTGCCATATGTCAATGGGATTATTTTATTTCACTCATATGATTGTCGTATGTTGTACCACACTGATTAAAATTACTATAGCTTTATAATCAATGTAGATTACTATTTCATGAGACATATTAATATAATTTATTCTTTGGATGTGTCTTCTTTCTTGGATTTTTTACTTTCTATGTAAATATTAGAATTAGCTTGCCAAGTTCCACAAATAAAATCTCTTGTGATTTTGATTAGAAGCATTGCGGTTACGTAAAGTTTATAATCTTAAGGTAGCTTTGTATTTTTGAGATAATTCCAACAGTACCATTTTGTACATTGCTGAATTCCAAAATTGCTAAGATTTTGTTTGCAAATTTTGTCTTTGTGTCCATCAGTATGATTATCCTTTCTTGCATTATCCTTGAGTGGCTATAATTGCTCAGTAGTGAGTTGGATAGTGTTCCTCACTTTTTTCCCTATTTTTTTTAATCTATTATTAGAATTATCTACTCTTTTTAATTTTATTGGTGCATATTAATTATACAGGAGAGTGGATTTTATTGTGGTATATTCATATTTACATGTAACATAATTGGATCGATTTCATCCCCCAATAGCTCCCCTTGCTCTTTTCTATTTCCTGCCCTCATCCGCCCCCCCACCCCCATTTTTTTGTACCTGGAATTGAACATCCCAGTCCTTTTATTTTATTTTTTTAAATTTGAGACAGGGCTTTTCTAAGTGGTTGAGGCTGACTTCAAACTTGCAATCTTCCTGCCTCAGCCTCCCGAGCTGCTGGGATTACAGGTGTGTGCCACCATACAACCCCGCTTATCCTCTTTCTTTATCCCAATGGTCTCACTTTTCATGAGATCCCTTACTTTATTTTTTTCCCTGTAGCTTCCACATATGAGAGAAAACATATGATACTTGTTCTGAGTCTGACTTATTTCACAGAATATGATGTCCATCAGTTCCATCCATTTTCCTGCAAACAACATAATCCATTCATCTGTTGATGGTCACCAAGCTATAGTTCCATGTTGTGAACTGTGGCTATTGTGAATTGTACTACTATAAACATGAGGATGCATTTGTCTCTGGAATTATTTTCTTTTTGTTGAGTGTTTTATAGAATTTGCCTTTAAATCTGCCTAAGTATGTTTTTGTTGGCGGGAAGATTTATTAGTTCTAGGACTATCCAATTTTCTATTTCTTCTTGAGTCAGCTTTAGTTTTACTCTTTGTAGGAATTCTTTTACACTTCACTAACTTTATTGACATAGTTATTCACAATACTTATCTGCAGCAACTATAATTGTGGCTACATATCATTACTATTATTGGGGGGGTTATATCTTTTAAATATTTTCTTTATCAATCTTTCCAGGGGTTTCTCAGTTTTATTCCTCTTCTCAAAAAACTGGCTTTATAGAGCCTTTCAATTGTATCTTTTCTTGTGTATTATTTAATGCTTTTTCTTTACTGTTTCTTCTCCATATGCTTTTTTCCTCATTTTCCCTTATCTTTTTAGTTGGATGATTAATCCTTCAAAACTGTGGCCTTTGCAGTTGAGGAAAATAGAGTGGTAGCTGATAAAAGAAATGGGTCAACAGAATCGTAAATATTTAATATTTAACAATTATTTAATATAAGACAAAAGAATTAACTGCATGTTTGAGTTCTGATGAGCTAGATCCATCAGGGAAGAAAAATTGATAATGCACAGGGAAAATTACTATCATAATTTATTTGTTTGTTTTTTAGTAGGCAAGAAATAGAGACCTAATTCATAAGTAAAAGAAATAGACTTTATTAGGAGTATGGCTATTTCTTCCATAGTACCAAGAGATAAGGTGGAATATATTCACACAATTTTTTGACTTACCAGGAGGGGTGATATTAGGGAATCATGACTATGACCTAAGACCTAAACCTTTGAGAAATTATGGGAAATATACTGAGGATAAATAGATAATTATCACAAGGAAATTGTAGTTGGCAGAAATTGGTGAAGTAATTCAGAGCTGGTTATTTTTTGGAAGGGGGAGGATTCATCTATGAGTATCAGCAAGGAATAAGGACACCTAATTCACTTCCAGAGTTACTAGCATAAAGGCTGCAGGAAAAATTATGTCCTTTCTCAGAGCTGCAAGGGAAACTGTGTGCTCAGAGGAAAGACATGTTTCATTTGGAGTAAGGAAGTGATAAGAATGTTTGGAGAAAAGATTAATAATATTATTTGGGTTTTGGCAGATGATAATCCATGAGTCTAGAGGGCACAATGGTGGAATTTTGGGGCTAGGGAGGTTTTAAGGTTTGGATATGGTATCTCCCAAAAGTCCCTGTGTTAATATAGAAATGTGCATGGAGAAATGATTGGATGTGAGAGTTGTAACCTCATCAGTCCACCCCAGTTTGAAGGGAGTGACTGGATGGTAACTGTAGGCAGGTGGAGTATGGCTGGAGAAGGTGGGTCACTGGGGGTGTGTCCTGGAAGGGTTCCTTTTATGGCCCCTTCCCACATCTTTTTCTGCTTCCCTGATGCCATGAGTTAAGCAACTTTTCTGGGCACCAGAACCGAGCAGCTTTCCTCCATCATGCCTTTCTCCCATGATGTTCTGCTTCACCTTGGGTCCAGAGCAATGGAGTTGGTGACCATGGACTGAAACCTCTGCAACTGTGAGCCCAAAATAAACTTTTCCTCCTCTAAGTTGTTCTTGTCAGGTATTTTGTTCACAGTGACAAAAAGCTGAATAACACAGGAGGGATCACTGATGAGACCATGAAAGGAGATGTAGAGAACTTCCTGGAGGTTAGCATGGAAGAGTGGGAAATGGAATGAAGACCTGTGCTTCTGGTAATAATTGATATAAATGGGAGATAAAGGACTTAGAGATAGAAGACCCAGTGATTCCAAAGCAGATAAGGAATGATGAGGCTACGGCAGCGGGGAATAAAACACAGACTTCTGGGATCTCACATTAAACCCGCTGATAGAGGAAAAGGGACAATCCTTCTTTGCAGCACTCTGGTTTGCTGCCAAAAGAAATTTCAAGTCAAACTTACCACAAGCTTTATGGAGACACAGAGGCCTACAGAGGGGCAATATCAGGAACTCTACTAAAATAATGTATTATATTATGAAGAAAAGACAAAATATATATTGTGTCACTAGACACCAAAAGAGAACTTTTTTAAATTATATGTTCATCTTCAAAAAGCCTCTAAGTAAAGGGAAATAAAGGAAAACTTCCTTGATGATGAAGAATATCAACAAGAACTGCAAATGTTACATTAACCAAAACCATTACTCTAAAAATCAGAAACTGGAAAGAGATTACCATTATGCTTGTTATCATTTCACATTCTTCAGGAGAGTACCATTAGTACAATAGAAAAGAAAAAGTACTATGGTTAGGGAAACAAATAACAGAATGGTCATAGTTTGAAAGAACATAATTACATTCCTAGAGAGTTCAAAGAACTCAAAGATTATTAGAACTAATAAAAGAATATAAAACAAATACCTAGAACAAGACACAAAGTAAGTATAAAGAACAGGTTCCATATACTAATAGCCAGCCAGAAATTGAAATGAAAAATCATTCCATGTTCCTTGATGACACCTTATAAAATAAATAAATATAAATTAGTAGAACCTAGTAAGTTTCAAGAAGACCTCTGAATTAAATAAAAAGAAAAAAGTAATCTATAGAGAAACCTAGAAAATTATTTGAAGAGTATGAAATAAGATTTTGGGGGAGGGTACCAGGGGTTGAACACAGAAGTGCTTAATCACTGAGCCACATCCCCAGTCTGTTTTATTTTTTATTCTGAGACAGAGCCTTGCTAAGTTGCTCAGGCTAGCTTTGAACTCGCAATCCTCCTGCCTCAGCCTCCTGAGCTACTGGGATTACAAGTGTGCACCACTGCACCTGGCCAAAATAAGATTTTAATGAGTGGAGAAACCTTTGTTTCTTAGATGAGAAGGTTTACTATTTGAAGACACTATCCAAAAGAGGTTAAGAGTACAGGCTCTGGAGTCAGAACATTTGGGTTCAAATCCAATTACCATTTTCACCATGTATTTTCACCTAAAACTCACATGGGAACTGTATTTATTCCCTTTAGTCTTAAAGTCAGTGTGGCCACAAAGCACATGTATGGGAACTTTCCCTTCATCTTGCTAAGTAGTTACCTGAGAGCCTGAGGGTGTCCTGGGATGCTGCTAGGAGGCATCCTTGAGTGGCAAAAAAATGATTGAGCATCTGAGATCTCAAATCACAGGCAGGGCATTGATCCTAAAGAGTTGCAGGTAACATTTAAGAGCACCAGAAAGGTGAAGCCACCATTTGGGAGAAGAACATAACATCTTGAAGCACAAGCCTGGCAAAATTGACCTTTTCTTGGGCAGTCTCATGTCCTGGTCAATCTAGAATAGATTTCAGTGCTGAGACTTGCTCCTGATCATGCCCAGAGAACATTTCCTGGAGCTACTGATCCTGTACTTCCTGGAATGCTGAACTGAATCTGTGAACATTCTTTAAACAGGGCTTTAGTGCTAGAACCCCTGGACCCCACTCAATTCCTTCCAATGCTTTCTCTTTTCAAGGGATTACCCCATACTCTTTAGATACTATATATAAAATAACACCCTCTTTTAGCTTATTTCACAAAACAGGTATTGAGTGGTGTTATGGCTTAGATATGAGGTGTCCCCCAAAAACTCACATGTGAGAAAATGCAAGAAAGTTTAGCTGTGAAATGATTGGGCTCTGAAAGTTTTGACCTAATAATCAGTGTATTAACCCCCTGATAGGGATCAACTAGGTGACAACTGTAGGCAGGCAGGTAGGGTGTGGATGGAGGAAGTGGGTCCCTAGGGGTGCCTTTGGGGTACATATTTGTCCTTATTGAGGAGAGCACTTGCTCGCTCGCTCTCTCTCTGTCTCTCTCTCTCTCCCCCTCTCTCTGATTATCCTATCCTGAGCTGCATCCCTCTGCCATACCCTTCCACCATGATGTTCTGCTTCACCTTGGTCCAGGAATGGAGCCAGCCAACTATGGACTAAGACCTCTGAAATTGTGAGTGCCAAATAAACTTTTCCTCCTGTAAAATTGTTCTTGTTTGGACTTTTAGTTCCAGTGGTGAAAAAGCTGACTAAAATAATAGCTATAGTAAAGAGCTTGATTTCTTGTCAATAAGACATTCCGTATAGGAATACAGAAGCCTAATGATCAAGCTCCTGGTTTGAGATGAAGAACAGAATCTACCCCTCTATCTCCTTTTCTTCTCAAGAGACAAAAAACAAATATACAAACAAACAACAACAACAAATAATGCTAGCAGAGTCAGGGATCAAGTCCACACACACTAAAGGAGAGACTACATTTCCTACTGCTCTTCAGCTTGGTATGGCCACAGGGCTAACATCTAGCTGATAGCAAATAATTGGAAGAGGTTGATATGGATTCTATAAAGAAGCCGTTTGTCCTTCCTGCTTTCTGTCTCCTTTCCTGTGGACTGAGATATTAACAGCAAACTTATTAACTGGTTTTGACATGCTGAATAGGAAGGTCACTATTGACTCCACAGAACAGAGCTATTTACTTTATGGGCAGCTCACCTAGAGTGTTACATGCAAGAGAAATAAGTTTCCACCTTGTCTGAGCTGCTGTATCCTTATTTCAGCAAAATGAGCAAATACACAAGAGTAACAGGCCTCTACCCTAAAGTAGAGCCCTCAAGTCAACAAGTTCTATCCGTAAATTTTAGCTCACTGTTCAATTGTTTCAGTGTTAAATATAAATAGGCAACCAGGATCACCAGGTGGTTAAGAAAACTACACCACAAAGAGACAAGACCAAGATAAAAAAAAAAAAAAGAAGGAATAAATGATGACTTACAAAACAGATAACTCAGAGAGCAAAACTGAGCTTAACATTTTACTCTACTTACTATTCTTATATTTTAGAAAGTGTTCTACCCATAGAATACCCATGAATAAATTTAAGCACAGAAGCACAGAAGTGAATAATATTGTTTTAAACCTATAAAACAATAATGAAAAACATGACAGATGTGTGCGCATATGCACACATACAAATGGGAAGACATCCCATCATTCGTGGATTGAAAAAATCAATATTGTTAAAACGTCCATGCTACCCAAAGTATCCTACATATTCAGTGCAACCTCTATCAAAATACCAATTAAGTTTTTCATGTAACTAGGAAAAAGATACTGAAATTCATATGGAATTACAAAATCGGAATAGCCATAGTAATCCTGAGCAAAAAGATCAAAGTAAGAAGGCATTACATTGCCTGGCTTCAAAATATACTACAAAGCTAAAGTAAATTTAAAAAAGAAAAAAGCATGGCACTAGTATAAAACCAGAAAGAATAATGGAACAGAATAGAAAGCCTAGAGGTAAACCCACCCATGTATAGTCAACTGATTTTTGACAAAGCTGCTAAGAATGCACATTGAGGAAAGGATAGTCTCTTCAATAAATGGAGTTGGAAACTGGATATCCACATGCAGACACCTCTTTCTCACCAGTTAGAAAAAAATCAACTAAAAATGGATTAAGGACTTAAATGTAAGACCTGAAACTATGAAACTACTAGAAAAAAAACATAAGGAAAATGCTTCAAGACATTGAAACCGGCAAGGATTTTTTGGGATAAGATTCCAGACTGGGTATTATACAAAACAAGTTCTGGGAAGGATTTGTAGATAGTTGTACATAGTTTGTACATAGTTGGTGGGAATGTACATTGGTACAAACATTATGGAAACCAGTAATAGAGGCTTCTCAAAAATTAAAAATAGAACTACTATATGATTCAGCAATTTTACTACTGGATATATATCCAGAGGAAATGATCAGTATGTTGAAGAGACATCTGCACCTAAATGTTTGTTACAGCACAATTTACAATAGCCAAGCATAGTAATAACCTTAGTGCCTGTCAACTGATTAATGGTTAAAGAAAAAGGAGCATATGTCCACAATGAAATAATATTAAACTATAAATGGGATGAAATCCTTTAACAACATGACAACATGAATGGAACTGGAGGACATTATGTTATGTGAAATAAGCCAGGCACAGAAAAAAAACAACTACATGATCTCACTCATATGTGGAATAAAAACAAGTTGATCTCATAGCAGTTGATAGTATAGTAGTGGTTACCAGAGGCTGGGGAGAGTGTATGTGTTGAGGAGGGAGATAGGGGAAATTTGGTTAATGAATACTAAGTTACAGTTTAATAAGAGAAAAGAAGTTTCTGCTCTTCTATTGCAGGGTAGTGTGCCTATAGACAACAACAATGTACTGTATATTTTAAAATAGCTAGAAGAAAGGATATTGGTTGTTTGCACTACAAAGAAATGATAAATATTTGAGGAGATAGATATACTTACCCTGATTTGAATGTTACATAATGTACACATGTATCAAAACATCACATGGTCCCCAGAGATATGTATAATTTTTGTACATCAAGTTTAAAACAAGAAAACAATTCCATTCATGATAGCAACAAAAAATAAAATAAAATACTTAGGCAAACATTTGATTAAGTAGGTGAATGATTTGTATAATGAAAACTGTAAAACACTGATGAAAGACATTGAAAAAACTTCATAAATAGGAAAGATGTCCTATGTTTATGGATCAGAACAATTAATTGTTAAAATGTTCATATACCCAAAGTGATTTACTGATCCAAAAGGCAATCTCTATCAACATTCTCAAGTCATTTTTCACAGAAATGGATAAAGAATCTTTAAATTCATATGAAACCACCAAAGATCTCAAATAGCCAAAGCAATCTCAAGTAAAAAGAAAAGGAAGTGGGATTGCTTGATCACATAGTAATTCTATTTTTTGTTGTTGTTGTTTTAGTATCTCTACTTCTTTTATACCAGGTTCAAGACAACTTCAGTAATCTTCAATCGCTAATCTTAGATTACTTTGAGCTGACTTTGATCAAGTCTTTGCTCAGTCCATCTGTGCCTCTACTAGGGCTGCACTGTTGGAAAACTCTAGGAGTGAGCACTCTGATTTCTGCTGCAATTGTGTGACACAGTGGCCACTATGAATGGCAAGAGAAAGGAAGAGTTCTGATGCAAATCTCCTTGGGGCTAGAAGCTGGAGTCTCATGGTTACCATTTCATCTCTCCCGCGTTTCACTTCAGCCAAACGGCAAGTCATGTTATTCTGCCGCTGGACCCTAGAGGGCTCTCTACTTAAACAATGGACACTAATCGGGTGGGAATGAACGCCGTTAAGTGTTTTAGCGTCTCATTTCTAGGACAAACAGGTGGATTATATTTTTCTTTTCCCGGTTTGACTGAAAGCAGCGCGACAATTCCCATTACTTACAAAGACGACAGTTAACACTTTTAATTATCAGAGTTTTCCATAGAGCTCCTTCCTTTCCCGTTGCATAGTTATTATGATTAAAAAACAAAAACAGACAAAAAGAAAAAAACAAAAAGCTATTATATTTTAGTTGTGTTTTTTCTCAACATTTTTATGCCTTGTTTTTAAAAAGTGAAACTTTCTTCAAGATTTTAACATTTGTTTTATTTCAAAATGCTGTGCATTTTTTTTTTTGTTTTGTTTTCTCATTTTCTATGTCCTCAATTTTGGCTTCTTCCTATTTTATGTGCTTTAACTGAATCTTTGTCTAGTTTTGAAAAAAAGTGAATACTTAACCCATCAGTGACATTCAGCTTAAAAAAAAAAATGTGCCTCAAAAGACAATTGGTTGGGGCTGGGGATGCGGCTCAGTGGTGGAGAGCTTGCCTAGCATGTGCAAAGCCTGGGGTTCAATCTCCAGCACCACACACACACACACAAAAAAGGCAATTAGTTTACTTTTTTACATGTAACAAAAATTTTTGCCCACGTGCCTGTAATTCCAGCAACTTGGGAGACTGAGACAGGAGGATCAAAAATTGCATGTCAGTTTCCCCTACTTAGAGAGATTCTGTCTCAAAATTAAAAAATAAAAAGAATTGGGAATGTAATTCAGCAATAAAGTGCCTCTGGTTCAAATCCCCAATATAAAAAAAAAATTTTTTGTACGTGGTCTGGGGGTTGAATCCAGGGCATTGTGCATGAGAGGCAAGCAACCCTACCAACTGAGCTGTACCCCTGGCCCTATAAAATTTTTTCAAATTAACTTTTATGAAGTCCAATTTATTGACTTTTTTTTATGAATCATGCTTTCTGGTTCAGGTGTGAAAACTCTGATTGTCCTTAGGCACTGAAGTTTTTCTGTTTTTTCTGAATGTTTCTTATTTTTTTATGTTACCTGTTAGTCCATGATCCACTATGAGTTAATTTTTATCCGAGCTGTTGGACTTAGGTTGAGGTTATTTTTATTTTCTTTTTTGTCTATAGATATCAAAATGTGCAGTACTTTTTGCTGAGAAGTCTATCTTTCATCCATTGACTTGGTTTTGTATTATAAAAAATCAGTTGGCCACCGGGCATGGTGGCACACGCCTATAATCCCAGCACTTTGGGAGGCTGAGACCAAAGAATCACGAATTCAAATCCAGCCTTAGCAACAGCGAGGCCGTAAGCAACTCAGTGAGATCCTGTCTCTAAATAAAATACAAAACAGGGCTGGGGATGTGGCTTGGTGGTCAAGTACTCCTGAGTTCAATCCCTGGTACCAAAAAGAAAAAAAATCAGTTGGCCTATTTGTGTAGGTCTTACTGTGGTTTCCATTGATCGATATGTCTTTTCCTCCTTTATATAATCTTGATTACTATAGTTATAAGTCTTGAAATCTGGTAGGCTGATTCTTTTTTTTTTTTTTTTCTTAGTACTGGGGATTGAACCTAGGGGTGCTTTGACCACTGAGCTACATCCCCAACCCCTTTTAATTTTTATTTGGAGACAAGACTAAGCTGCTGAGGCTGGCCTAGAATTTGGGATCCTCCTGCGTCAGCATCCTGAGTTGCTGTGATTACAGGTGTGCACAAGCTAGACTGATTCCTGCCACTTCGTTATTGTGTCTCAAAATTGCTTTGGCTGTTCTAAAACAGTTGCTTTTGTATATAAATTTTGGAATAATTTTATCTATATCTATATTATTATTGGGATTTTAAAAGAAGTTGTAATAAACCTGAATGTGAATTTGCAAAGAATTGTTGTCTTTATTACTTGAGTATTCCAATCAATTGATCCAGTGTGTCTTTTCAGTTATTGATATTTCCTTTCATTTTTTCATCAGGATAGTATACATGTTTTATTAGATTCACAATTAAATATTCATTTTTTAGTGCTTGCGAATGATATTATATTTTGCTTTGGCATTAATGTATTTATTGCAGTTATGAGATATGTAATTGAAGTTTATGTGTTGATCTTCGATTCTGCTCAGTGAGCTCACTTATTAGCTCTTCAAGTCTCTTTTGTGTGTGTGGATGCTTTGGAGTTTTCTATGTATATAATCATGTCATATGCAAACAGGGATAGGTTTGTTTTCTCTTGCCAATATGTATGCCTTTAATTTCCTCTTCCTGTTTTATTAGAGTTCTGGCTAGAACTTCCAGAAGTATGTTGGGTCAGACCAATGAGAACGGGAACCTTGCTGTTCCTGTTTATGGGGGAAAGCACTGAGTCTTTAACTATGAAGCATAAATGTTAGCCACAAGTTTTTTGCTGATGCTCTTTATAAAGTTGAAGAAGGACCTTTCTATTTCTATTTTTCTGGGAGTTTTTAAAAAACTATGAATGGTTTTGATTTGGTCAAATGCTTTTCTGTGTTGATTGATACAATACTGTGATTTTTGTTCTTTAGCTGGCTAATAGGTTGCATTACACTGATTACATTTTGAATAGTGAACTGGCCTTGCAACACAGGAAAAAATCCTATTTTGTCATGTTGTGTGATTTTTTAAACAAATTCTGAATTCCACTTATTAATGGTTTTAGGTTTTATTGTTGCTATGGTTACTATCAATGCACCATTGGTTTTAAATTCCTCTAACATTACATTGGGCTTAGGTTGGGTGCTGGTTTGCAGGAGGATATTTCTCACTGTTGCTCAATTTTAGTAATTTCCTGGTGGCTCACTCCTCAGAAAGGAGTCTCTATGGTCTTGCCACTTACTCATTTATAGACTGCTGATGTTGCCTTGTTTGGTATGTAAGTGTAGGGTTGGGAAGGTTTCTGTTGTCCTCATCCCACAGGGATAGGCAAGTTCCATATCCTTAGACCTGGAAAATGAATCCAATTAATCTATCTAAATTTCAGGAGCATACAAAACATGTTGTTCTTATATAGCTCCATTGCTCATCCCTGTTATGCACTATTTTTGTCATATTAATTATGTCTTTATACATTATATGCCTACACTGATTTATTATTATTACCTTATGCAGTTGTAAGTCATAGAGGGAAAAAGAGCTTTGACTTAAAAATCTTTTTGACTTTTATATTCACCTATGCACTTCCCTTTACCAGTACCCCTTATAAATTCTTGAGGATTTAAGTTGTTGTTGTGTCTTTTAATGTCATGCTGAAAGATTCCTTTTAGTATTACTTGTATATCATATGTGCTGGCAATGAATCCTCTCTGTTTTGTTATCTGAGAAAGTCACAATTTATTTTACTTTTCGCTGCATATAGAATTTCAGGTCGATAGTCTTTTTCCTTCAGCACTTGAATTATGGCATCCCACTGCTTCTAACCTCTAGAGTGTTGAGGTGTAATCTCTATGAATTTACCATTTGTAGCATTTGTTGAGCTTCTTGAATGTGTAGCTTTTCATCAAACTTGGGGAACTTTCCAGAAGTTATTTCTTATCTATTCTATTTTATCATTTCTCTCATTTCTTCTTCTGTAATTCTCAATACAGATGTGTGGGCTTAATGGTTTCCCCAGGTTTCTGAGGCTCTGTGTATTTTCTTCATTCTTTTATCTTTTTATTCCACAGACTGGATAAGCTCATTTGATCTCTCTTCAAATCCACTTATTCTTTCTTCTGTCTCTTGTGTCTTCTGTTGGGCTTCCACAGTGATTTTCCCCCTCATTTTTAATGGCATTTTTAAAATATACAATTTCTATGTGATTCTTTTAAATAATGTGTATATCTTCATTAATATTCTCTATCTCATAAGATAGTATTCTAATACTTGTAGTCCTTTAGATGACTTCCTCTAGTTCTTTGAATACATTTAAAATAGTAGATTTAAAGGTTACCCCCACCAGTAAGTCTGCTGTCTTGGGTTCCTAAGGAACACTCTATTAAATTCTTTATTTTCTATATATGTATCATTCTTTCTTATTTCTTTGCACAACTCACAGCTTTTTGTTGAAGCTGGGCAATGTAGATAATATAATATAGAATGAACAGAAACCTTCATAATGAACTACTTTCCCCAAAGTTCATTGGTATTTCTGTGTACTATTGCGGTTTATTTAATTATTTTTCAAACTAATTTTTTTCAATATCTGTATTCTTTGTCATGTGTGGTCATGAAGACTCTAGTGTAGAGTTATTAAAACTCAGTTGGAATAATTGGAGATATAGAAACAAATACTGTACTGTAGTGTGAGAAACAAGCTCAATTCTTTAAACCCAAAGAATGGACTAAGAGATACAAGGTATAGCAAAAAGCAAGGCTTTTAGCGATGGTCTTACAAGATCAGATGTCTGGGTGAGCAAGCACATTCAGATAAGTTACAATCAGCATTTTATTCTCTAGTTGTGCAAGGTCCCTTCCGTGGTTCCTCATTGGCTGAGTATGGGATGTACAGTCTTCCTGAATGTCATCTAGGTTTTGCTGTCTCCTATTAGGTTATTTAAAGAAATGTACCTTTAGTTGTCCATGCCTCCATTTGTTCTTTTGTGATGGGGAAAGCCTTCTTGGGGTAAATGTGGAATGTAGTTTCTCTCTGTTGGTCAGGCTGGCCCCTTATTTCTCACCTCATATTTGTCAAGGAGCTGTGAATTTGTCAACCATGTGTTCTATTTCCCCTTTGGCTGTTTTTTTTTTTTTAACATCCCCAGTAATTTTACATTTAAAGCTAAATATTGTGTTTTGAAAGTGGACCACCAGACTTTCTATTTCTTGGAGTAGTAAAGCAATAAAATACACAAGCAATAATAAGCATTGACGAAGATGTAGGGGAAAAGGTACACTCATACATTGCTAGTGGGACTGCAAATTGGAGCAACCACTATGGGAAGCAGTATGAAAATTCCTCAGAAAACTTGGAATAGAACCACCATTTGACTCAGCTATCCCACTCCTCGGTGTATACCCAAAGGACATACTAGTGATGCAGCCACATCAATGTTTACAGCAGCTCAATTCACAATAGCTAAACTATGGAACCACCCTAGCTGCCCTTCAACAGATAAATGGATAAAGCAAATGTGGCACATATATACAATGGAATATTACTCAGCCTTAAGGAAGAATGAAATTATGGCATTTGCAGGTAAATGGATAGAGAATAAGTGAAGCTAAGTGAAGTAAGCCAATCCCAAAAAACTGAAAGCCAAATGTTTTCTTCTCTGATAAGCAGATGCTGATCCATAGTAGGGTTGGGGTGGGGACATAAGGGAAAATGAAGGAACTTTAGTTTGTGTAGAAGGGGAGTGAGGGGAGGGGTGGGTCTGTGAGGATGGGAAAGATGGTAGAATGAAACAGACATTATTACCCTATATACATGTATGATTACACTACTGGAGTGATTCTGCACCATGTACAGCCAGAGGAATGAGAAGTTGTGCTCCATTGTGTACAATATGTCAAAGTGCATTCTACTGTGAAAGAAAGAAAACTAAAATAAATTAAAATTTTTTTAAAAATTTTTAAAGAAATAAAATTAACAGCATAATGTTAATTTAATGTTAATATAATGTTAATTTATTGTTTATATAATGCCCTGTACTAACAATTTCAAAATAAGTAAATTAAGGGTATGATATTAATTATGGTATTCACAATCATAAATTTAATAAATAGCAGATAAGACTTACAAACAGAATTTCCATAACCTAAGCTTCTATGGTTCCAACACATGCTTTCCAGGACTCTTCTCCCTTGACAAGAAAAAAGTAAATTATACCATCTGATTTTTTTATAATGATTTCTTTCTAATTTGGTCTTGATATCTCTCTTGGCCATAAGCCAAGATAGCTACCCTCTAAGAGAGCCTGACTGAAGGAAAAGTTTGATGAGTTTGATGACGTCAGGGCAGGGTGGGGGGAACAGAAATTCTGTATTTGTGTAATCAGTGGATAAAATGAAAAATGCAACATAGAGCATCAATGGTAGAATTGACCAAGTAGAAGAAAGATATGTTAACTGGATGATAGGTTGTTTGAAAATATACAATCAGAAAAGAAAAAAAGAAATAAAGGAAATGAAGAAAGGATCTGGGGTCTATGGGATGACATCAAAAGAGGTAACATTTACATTATAAAACTTAAAATGAAGAAAAGGGAGAGAAATATCACTCAAGAAAATAATGGTTGAAAATTCCCCAGATCTGAGGAAAGATATAAGGCATAGGAAACTATGATCTCTAGATATTGGCATAGGAAACTCAATGATCTCTAATTGGGTTCAATTCAAATAAGAATATGCCAATAGTTTTATAATCAAAAAAAATTGTCAGAAGTCAAAGATAATGAGAATCTTTAAAGTAGCAAAAAAAAAATGATCCTTATATTGAAAGGAACTTCCATAAAGCTATCAGCAGATATCTCAGCCAAAAGACAGTTAGATGATATATTCAAAGTGCTAAAAAGGCAGGGGGGTGCAGTGATTCCAACAAAGAATACCTGATGTAGCAAAACTGTATACACATACATACACACACACATACTGAGGATGTAGCTCTGTGGTAGAGTGCTTGCCTAGCATATATGAAGCCCTGGGTTCAACCCCTAGTAAACTGCCCCCAACTCCTGCCACCACACACACACAAGAAAAGAAATGGAGAAGAGATAGGGACTTTGATAAACAAGCTAGGGGAGCTCATCACCACTAGACCTGCCTTATAAGATTTGCTAAGGGAGATCTGTAAGCTGAAAGCAAAGGATGCTTATTAGAAACATGAAAATACATGAAAGTATCAAACTGGTAAAAATAAGCACACAGTCAAATTCAGAATACTCATACTTTATTGGTGATGTAATATCTCTAGTATGAAAGTTAAAGGAAAAATTGATAAAAATAACTAAGCTATAATTATTTAAGAGACACACAAAGTAAAAAGATGTAAATTATGACATCAGAAGCACAAAAGGTGGGAAGAGGAATCAAAGTGTAGAGTTTCAATATGTAAAGTTATCAGCTTCAAATAGCCTCTTATAACTACAATATTATATAAGCCTTGTGGTAACCACACAGAAAAGTCCTATGGTACATTAAAAATATAAAAAAAGAAGGTATCAAATATACCACTATGAAAATTATCAAATAACAAAGTAAAGCTGCTAGAAAGGAAGAAAGGAACACATGATCCACAAATCAACTAGGAAACAATTGACAAAATGGCAGTAGTGGCACCAAGAATGGATAGAGGGAATCTCATAATGATAAAGAGCATTTACAAAACCCATAGCTAACATCATAATGTGAAAAATTAAATGCTTTCCCTCTAATATTGGCAACATGACAAAATATGTCAACTTTTACCACTTATATCCAATATTGTTTTGAAATTCCATATATGAATATACCACAGTGAATCTCACCGTGTATATCCAAAATAAATTAATTTAAAAAATAATGACAGGCAAATGGCAGAAAGACCAGCAGAGAGAAGGGAGCAGGGGATGGGGAGAAGGAAAAGGAAGGAGAAGTACTGGGGTATGAATTTGAAGAAGATATATTCCATGCTTGTATCATTATGTCAAAATGGATTATACTGCCATGTATAACTAAAAAGAACTAATGAAATAAGAAAACAAAAAGAAACCAGATGCATAAATTTTGAAATAAAAAGACTTTATTCAATTCTGAAATAATCATCAATGTAGACAATCCTAAAGAATCTAAAATAATAGTCCTAGAAATAATAAGTGAATTCAGAAAGATGCAGGATTTAATATCAAAAGAAAGCCCACTTATTTCTACACATATCATTGAAATTTAGAAATTAAAATCAGAATTGTACCAATAATAACATAACCCAACAACATGAAATATTTACAAGTAATTTAACTAACAAGTGATTAAGACAGAGTGATATTATCACACCAAAACAGAGCAGAAAACCAAGACACAAATCTACATATGTATGGAACTTTGATATATTATAGAGGAGGCATTTTAAGGAAAAAAGAAGATCTATAAATGAAGCACAAAAATTATTATCAACATGGAAAATCCTTGGATCTTAACCATACATTATATATAAGCAGATGAATTAAGCCTTTAATATCTAAAACAAAACTTTGAAATTAGTGGGAAAATGTAGGAAAATATTTTTAATAGTTTATCTGAGGATGTTTTTCTTAAATAAGATGCAAAAAGTCTTGGTTATAAACTAAATGATTTCTAAGTTTGCAAGACAGGCAAAAACATGGATTTCAGGACTTAAAATTTTTTTTTAAATAACAATGAACAACAAAACCTAGGGAAAATTCTAGGATATTTAAATTAGCTTTAATTCATGTGTAGTGGGAGGTGGGTGGTTACAGCTGGGAATGGAGAAGTAGTAGGAGACTGCAATGGAAAAAGGGGCCAGAGAAAAGGTATTTGTTTTCATCTTGTCTCTCCCCTCCATTATCTGGGCAAGCTTAATTATCCTCAGTGTCCCAGAGATAGGAAGCAAAAGTGCAGACCACTGTTGAGTTGCCCAGTGCTTATACACAAACATCTTTCTTAAGAGCTGAGTTGATAAAGAAATGTGAAGCTTGACCAGATTCCTGAAATCATTTCTATCCCTATGCCACTGAAACACCAAGGCTGTTGAATAACATACTGGGGAAGTTGCCTTTTCACAATGTGGCTTCTTCCTAAGTAAATTTTAATGGCAAAAGTTCTATAAGGGAAATAAGTAGTGATGTGTTAGCTAAAGTGGTCCCTGGGGTTTCCTGTACTGGTGTTTATCTTTTCTATTTCTTAAATTTGTGGAAACTAAAAAAATTAGCCCTTGGCCTTAGCCCTTCCTCAAAGTGTATTTCTAAGCAATGTAGCTAATATACTTGGAATAACATAAGCTCAAAAGTCAAAGTAAACATCTGAGGATATACTGTAAAAGAAAGGCACAAACTGAACAACACTTTCTGCTGAAGCAGAATTATTAGTTTAAAATGAGCATCATAAATATACTTAAGAAGATAAGGAGAGAATCATGAACATAATAAATTATAAAAAACAAGCACAATATTTTTTTTAAATTCTTTTGTTTAGTTGTAGATGGACACAATGTCTTCATTTTATTTCTTTGTATGTGGTACTGAGGATCAAACCCAGGGCCTCACCCATGCGAGGCAAGCGCTCTACTGCTGAGCTACAATCCCAGCCCCAAGCACAACCTTTTGTATAAAAAATATAAAATACTTGACCCAAAGAATACACTAGATGTATATGATAGGATGGATTCAACTGAAGAACTCATGAACCAGGTGGAGTTTTGGAATGAGCAACTCTTCAGGAAGACATGAGATGAAGATAAAGACATTACACCCAAAGTGCTTATCTAGTGACAAAAGAGAGACAAAATCACCCACACCTGGAAATATTAAAGCAACTTTAAGAATATTTAACACAAAGAGAATGTTCTAAAAGCTTCCAAAGCGGTAGTACAGAAGATTTAGAGATAGAGAAGATTTAGAGTTTTCCAATTTTGGCACCTACACTGAACACTATAATGTAGTAGAGTACATTTTTAAAACAAACTTGTTTTAAAGTAGTATGATTCACGGAAGAGTTACCAAGATATTTGAGAACATTCCTACACCCCGTACATACACACACCTAGTTTATCCTATTGTGAATATTTTATGTTAGTATGGTACTGTTTTTTGTGGGGTTTTTTGGGTACTGGGGATTGAACTCAGGGGCACTTGACCACTGAGCCACACCCCCAGCCCTATTTTGTGTTTTATGTAGAGACAGGGTCTCACTGAGTTGCTTAGCACCTCGCCATTGCTGAGGCTGGCTTTGAACTGACGATTCTCCTGTCTCAGTCTCCCAAACTGCAGGGATTACAGGTGTGCCACGCCCAGCTAGTATGGTACATTTTTTTTAAATCAGCCAATACACGAAGATACATTATTATTAACTAAAGTCTGTTCCTTATTCAGGATTTAGTTGGCTGTTGTCTAATTTATTTTTGTCTTCCAGGATCCTATTCATGATATATGACATTTAGTCTTCATTAATTCTTAGGCTTCTATTGTCTGTGTCAATTTCTCAGACTTACTGGGTTTTGGTTCTTTTCTTTTCATTGTTGTTTGTTTGTTTGTCTTGGGGTACCAGGGATTGAACCCAGGGGCACTTAACCACTGAGCTATATCCTCAGTCTCCCCCCCCCCCGCCTTTTTTTTTTGAGACACGTTCTCACAAAGTTGCTTAGGGCCTTGCTAAGTAACTGAGGCTAGCCTTGACTTTGTGATCCTCCTGTCTCAGCATCTTGAGTCACTGGGATTATAGGCATATACTACCACACCTGGTTTTAATGATTGACAATTTTGAGGAGTGTTTAAGTATTTTATAGAATAACTAATGATTGGAATTTGAGTGTTTTTCTGATGATTAGTCAGGGATTGTGGGTCTTTGGGAAGATCATAGATGTAAAAAACTATTCTTATATCGAGGGCATATACTTTAAACATGACTTATTAATCTTGATGTTAGTCAGGTACTGTTAATATTAGGTCAGGTTTATCAGATTTCCCCTCTCTAAAATTACTTCCCCCCACCCTTTCCCTATGGTAATCTTTGAAAGGAATAGATATCTTTTTTGTAGTTCACATTTAATAAGTGAGAGTTATCCATCTACTGGAGAGCAAAGAATATGCATAAATTATTAGGAATGTTTCTGTGTGGGAATTTATATTCTCTTGCCACTTATTTATTCAATCACTTCTTTAGGTCAGTTTGGATTTGAAGATATTTGTTATAGTTTGGATTATGTCCAATAGTGCTTTACTTATTTTGTTGCTCAAATTGTTCCAGCATTGGGCATGGTGAGTCCTTGTGGTTGGATCCTACATCTCTTTGAGATACCCTATCATTGTGGGTATTTTGGGGAACTTCCTTAATTTCTGGCACTAGAAGATAATCTTAATTCATTTTCTGCCCTAGTCCAAGAATCAGTTATTTCTCCAAAGAGCTCACGTTCCTCTTATTGAATATTGATTTTAGAAACCAAGATCTGGGCACTGGGTGAGCTCATGGCTACCAAGTGCCACTCATTCTAGCTGTGTCAGTTGATAGAGCAATAAAATATATATTTGTGTATGTACATATATTTCTATATGTATCTATACTATGATATGAGCTCATACTGATTATTTCTAAAAACCTATTACTGCAGAATCATTCAGTTCTCATCCTCTTGCTTTAATGTAACCACTACTCCAAAAGTAAGAAGCATGGCTCCTGCCATCACAACTCCATTTACTTAATTATTTGATCCATATATATATATATATATATATATATATATGTATATATATGGTATGATTTCAGAACTGTTAACCTATAACCCCATGGGAACAACTTAATTAATTCAAATATAGTTATTATGTATACTTCCTCTAGACTTTTGTCTTATAGAATCCATTTGTTCCCAAAATTATTTAGATCAGCTAATATGGAAATTTTTTAAAAAGGTATATTCAACAAAATATTATTCAAATAGGAAATGTTATAAAAATATTCTTGAGACTTCAGATAGATTTCCATATAAACATATACCTTTAAATCACTTCTGAGAGTGGACTTAGAATTGATGAAACAAATGATGTTACAAGAGATATATAAAATAAGAATGATCTAATACCTAAAGGAATGTCATTGTTATAAAAAAAAAATCAAGGATGAATGGACAAGCCTGTAATCCCAGTACTTTGGGAGGCTGAGACCAGAGAATCGCCAGTTCAAAGCCAGCTTCAGCAATGGCGAGGTGCTAAGCAACTCAGTGAGACCCTGTCTCCACATAAAACACAAAATAGGGCTGGGGATGTGGCTCAGTGGTCGAGTACCCAAGTTCAGTCTCTGGTACCAAAAAAAAAGAAAAAACAAGAATGGTTGAAAAGGTGGGTGTTCATGATACTTTCTGGGATCATCCACATGCATGTTGGGTGACCTCAGGTATCTTCCTTCACCTATTTAAACTTTTATGTCTTTATTCAAAAAGGAGGACAATAATGCTACCTCATAAAAATTAATGCTACCTCACAGGATTTTTCTAAGGATTAAATAAGATTTTTTTTAACTTCCACCAGAAAACTGAAGGTAGCCACTTATTAATTGAAAGTGGTGGGGGAGCTTGAATCCTGTCACTGGAAAAATAAACCTCTAATTCCTTTCACCTCCAAGGGCTGGAGAAGAGGTTATGGCAAAGAATTGATCCTGTTAATAGACATTCATCAGAGCCTTGACTTTGTGCTACTAAAATAATAGATAGTTTAAAAGAATTGAATTTCTCTGTAAAATAAAATGAGAAAAAAATTTAGCTTCCATTAACAAATGAAATAAGAATGTGGAGTTGAAGAACATCATTATTATAACTAGGAACAGACAAATAGGGCCCTGATCTCTGGGACTGTGATACCTGGTCCCTGTTAAGCAGGGTTCAAGTTAGCATCAGTGTCTATGAAGAAGGGTGGGGTGAACATAGAAACTATGAGATAGCACATTTGTTGGCTAGAACCAGGATAACAAATTACTGCAGATAGGGTGACTTAAACAATAGAAATGTATTTCCTTGTAGTTCTGGTGCCTAGACTCCAAGAACAAGGTGTTAGCAGGCTTGGGTTTTTTTCTGAGGGCCTCTTTCCTTGGCTTGTAAATGGAAGTCTTCTTCCTGTGTCTTCACGTCTTTATTTTCTGTCTGTGTCTATGTTCTAATCTCCTCTTCTTACAAAGACACCAGTCAGATTGGATTAGGCCCTCCCTCATTTTAAAGTAACTACCTCTTTGAAATCCTTATCTTGAAATACAGTCATGTTCTGAGGTACTAGAACACATAAATTTGTGTTTTGGTGATTTCCTCCACAAAAAATGAGGTTACACTATTATTTTTTTCTTGGAGCTTGCTTTTAATAATACATGATACAATTAACAATATATCATGGTGCTTAACTATATAATAAGAATATTCAGATGTATAGGTAGAATAGGTAATTATTCTTTTCCTTAACTTTTTTTCCTAAAAGTTTTTTGTTTATGTTGTTACTAAGAGTCACAATTCTGAAGAGTGCATTAGAGAATATTTTTATATTTTTATGCTGAGTATTTACATTTATAGCATATATTTCCAGCAATGAAATATCTGAGTAAAATGGTATGTATGCTTTTATATTAATAGAAATTATAAAATTATTTTCCAAAAAAGGCTATAACATGGTATCAGACAATTTTTTTCCACTATCTTCACCAGAACAAGGAGTTATCCCTTTTTTCTTTTTGCTGATATGATGAGCGAACATATAAAAAACTGGGTTGGTGGAAGGGTCCAGAATTGTATCCTACTTATAAGCTAATCAGTTTATTACTGTTTTAAAGAAGCTAGCAAAAGACACAAGACCCCTGGTTCAGAGAAAAATAAATTAGTCACAAAAAAAGTAATGCCCAGAGCTTCACGTTCACATTGGTTCCTCCTGGCCCCAATTTTCATGGGCTGACACAGATAGCCCTAAACGAGCATGTTACAGAAGACCACCTGATTTGGGGGACTCACCAGTTTTACAGTAATTAGCAATAAATCTGTTCTGTGTCTTGGAGAACATTACCTCATCCTCAAGGTAATATTTCTCACTACAGACATAACCCTGAGGCACAACCTAAATAAAGAAGACCCAGGACATGGCATTCTCATTATAATCAGCAAGAATGTTTACAGGCACTAAGTACCCATGGCAGATTGTCTCTCCAAGTGCAAAGTAGAATCTTAGCCACTTAAAATCCTCTAATAGCTTTCTATTGAATATAAATTAATATCTAAGTCCCTTGTCAAGGTGTGGTATCACAAGTTCAAGCCTGTTCTGGGATTAGTGGTAAAGAAATACGTAGAACAGAGAAGTATATACACATGGCACCACAAAAATTTATTTACATGGTAATAATGCAAATTCCTAAGCATTAAGAGAATTTCCTACCCTAGTCCACCAATCTAAAGCCTTAAAAGCAAAAAAGATTATTATTCCATGCTTATGCTGGTGGATTATTCATTTTACATGAAGACATTAAGCACTGAACATCCAGCAAGACTCCACAAGGAAAAGGACTCATCAAACCACAACTACTTCACTTTGTTTCAAATACATATACTTGGTTTTTTTGTATCCCTTTTAAAACTGTCTATTGATGATTCAGCAATAAACTAAGGGTGTGAATAACTTTAAACCAAATCCAAATCAATGGATTTGGCCAGTTTCCAATATGGCATTTTAAACATAAAATTACACTTCCTAGATATAATCTACCTAATAAGCAAAGTAGGAGTGATGGAATTAGAATACTCTTGCATTAGTTTGCTAGGACTGCCATAACAAAATATCATAGACTGGGTGATTTACACAACAGAAATTTATTTTCCCACAGTTCTGGAGGTTGTAAATCCAAAATAAAGATGACAATGGTGTTGGTTTTTGGTGAGGCCTCTCTCCTTGGCTTGCAGGTGGCTGCTCTCTTATGGCCTCCTCACATGGTCTTCCCTCTCTGCACATGTGCTCCTGATGTCCTTCCCTGAGTCCTAATTTTCTCTTCTTTTAAGGATTGGATTAGGGCCCACTATACAGCACTCATTATTTCCTTAAATTTCCTATCTCCAAATATATATTCCTATTATGAAGTACCAGAGATTTGAGCTTCAATGCATTGATTTGAGGGGATACAATTCAGCTCAAAATACTCAGTATCTTGCAAACCCCAGTAAAATAATAAATGTAAGAGGTGATTATTTATGGTAACTAAATTCACAAAATGAGGAGCTTCTAGACTTTATGTGCCTGATAAAAATATTTAGTACCACCTATGAAGTCACTTGGCAAAAACAAATCATCTGATTCTCATCAAATCTGTAGATACAGCTACTAATTTACAGGAAATACGGAACACAAATTTCTTGTTAAAAACATGACATGGATGTAACCAACAAAATCCAGAGTAAGGGGTAAACAGCCTAGTATCACCAACAGGTAATTTCAAGAAATAAAAAGTGTGATTATTGGTACAAACTACCCATGAATGTACCTTGAAAACTTTAAGTAAAAATGAAAAAAATCTAGACAAAAAGTCACACATTGTAAAATTCCATTTATACAAAATGTCCAAAATAATTACATCTATAGAAAGCAAATTAGTGGTCTTAAGTGCTTTGGAGAAAGAGAAAATGTGTACTGACTACTTAATGTACATAGAGTATCATTTCAGGGTGATGAAAATGTGGAGGAATTAGATATAATAATTATACAAGATACTGAATATACTGAATTACATGCTTCAAAATGATTAAACATATTTTGTGAATTTTTACCTCAATAAAAAAGACAAAGTTTATCAATTTCAAAACCCAACTCCATGCTGTCTACAAGAAATCTATGTTGAATATAAATATATAAATGTGTTTTAAAAGTTGGGAAAATATATGGCACATACTGATGAAAAGAAGATGTATTTGCTCTATTAATATTACAAAACAAAGAATATTAGCAGTGATAAACAGGAGTATTTCATAATGTGGAAGAAATCAATCAGGAGGATAAACAATCCTAAATATATTTGCCCCAAACAACAGAGTTCCAAAATACATTACAAAACTTGATGGAAATAAATAGATAAATCCACAGTTGTGATAGGTTTAATGCTTTTCCCGCAAAAACATTGATAGAATAGGATAGGAAATCAGTAGAAATAAAAGCTGAACAACCCTCAATTTGATCTTATTAATATAGAACACTCTGCCAAACAACAGCACAACACAGTACTCTTATCTGTAGTTTCAGTTATCAAGGCCATCTACAGTACAAGAATATTAAATGGAAAATTTCAGAAATAATTTGTAAGATTTAAGTCATATGTTGTTATGAGGATCATGACAAAATCTTAAGCTGTCCTGCTCCATCTCACCTGGGATGTGAATCATCTCTTTGTTCATTATATCCACACTATATATGCTACCCACTTACTAGTCCCTTAATAGCTGTCTCAATTTTCAGATTAATTTACTGTGATACTGTCACAGTATCACAGTGCTTGTGTTCCAGTAACCCTTACATAGTAGTTTAAGCCTATGTCATAATGTCTGTCATTCATCTAACTTCATATCATCACATAGGCATTGTATAATCTCACATCATCACAAGAAAAAGAAGCATGAGTACAGTAGATATGTAAAGAAAAAGATACTATGTTCACATAACTTTTATTATAGCATACTTTTATAATTGTTCTGTTTTATTACTGTTAATCTCTCATTGTGTCTAACTTATAAATTAAAATTTTTCATATTTTAATATGAAAAATTAATATTCTGATGTGTGTTAGAGGAAAAAACATAGTGTTTATAAGGCTCAGCATTATCCACACTTTCAGGCATCCACTGGAGCATGATATATCATGAGATATCACTTTGCACCCATCAGGAAGGTTACTATTTTAAAAAATAGAAGATAACAAGTGTTGGTGAGAATGTGAAGAAGTTGGAGCCCTTATGCAGTACTGGTGGGAAGGTAAAATGGCATAGCCATTAAAGAAAACAGTATACACTTTCTCAAAAGATAAAAAATAGAATAACCATGTGGGTCATCAATTCCACTTCTGGGCATATACTTAACAGAAATGAAAGGAGGGACTTGAGCAGATATTTGTATATTCATGTTCATAGCAGCATTATTCATCACAGCCGAATGGAAAAAACAACCCAAACATCCACTGATGAATGAATGAATGAAGAAAATGTAGTATATATGTAAAATGGATTATCATTCAACCTTAAAAAGGAAGAATTTTTAAAATATAACAATGGTTTTTATTATTAGCTATTATTATTAACTTTTTCTCTGACACATGTTACTATATGGATGAACCATCAAGTCCTTTGTGCTTGGTTAAATGGATAAAGCCAGACACGAAAGGACCAATAGTACCTCGAGCTGTCAAATCATAGAAACAGAAAGTAGAATGGTGGTTTCCAGGGACTGTTGGATGGAGAAAGGAAGAATTGTTAAATGGCTAAAAAATTTTGGTTTGGAAAGATGAAAAATGTTCAGGAGAAAGGATGTTAGCTGAACAACAATGTGAATGAACTTAATACCATCATACTGTACACTAAAAAATGGTTAAAATGCTAAATTTTGTTAACTACATTTACCACAAACTTTAAAAATATTTAATTTTTGTAAAACAAAATTTAAGTCAAAAACTGTTGGGGTCCCCTCAGCCAGGTATCAGTCCCCCCCCCTTGGCCAGCAGGGAGGAGGGGATCCTCGGGAGTCCCCGACAAACATGAACTGAGAAGGGTAAAGTCGCCCAGCACAAAATCACCACGCACGAGCCGGGGAGTTCTGTCTCAAGCAGGAACTGTTTTATTAAGAGGAAGTTACAAGCTTATATACAAGCTTATATAGGGGAGGGGATCCAGTGGTGTCCTGTTTCTAAGCTAAAAATGAGGAAGTGGGCTGTCCACGTGCAGCAGTATAGAGGCACTTAGCTAGGGGATCATGCACTGTCCACGAGCACGGAAATAGAGGTCAGCCAAGAAGGGTAAGGTGATGTGGCTCTCTCAGGGCAGCGTGGTCTGCCCTGAGCTGGTGGCTTGGCGCTATCTTGTGGCATGCCCCCACATTTGTCCCCATATTTTCCCCTTTTTACTTTTGCAATAGGCGGTATGAGCCGTACTCGAGTGTGTGCCTGTCTTAGGTTGTCCCCATCATTCAGGGAATCTTACCCGTCATTGACTACCACACTAGCACTTCGGGTCTCATTTGCCTAAGGGCCGTCCTGCTGGAACATCCCAGGGGAGGGGTCCTCTTCCTCTTGAGAGAGTTCCTCATAGTGAGGACTGGCCATCATCACCTGGTATTGGCATTCTGCGACCATCAATTGTATGGTCCCAACTTGATCTTTGACAAAGGCCACCAACTTATTTACAATAATAGGACCAAAGGTCAGGATTAGTAACAGTAGAACCAGGGGTCCGGCTACAGCAGAGATTAGGGTAGCTTGCCAGGGAGACTGATTAAACCAGAATTCATACCAGGTCTCTTGTAATTCTTTCTCCCGTTTTCTTTTGGTAAGTCCCTCCCTGAGTTTAGCCATGGAGTCCCGGATGACCCCGGTATGGTCAGCATAAAAGCAGCATTATTCCCCTAACACTGCACAGAGGCCCCCCTGATGTAAGAACAATAGGTCAAGTCCACACCGATTTTGTAAGACCATTTATGATAGTGAAGTCAGGGACTTCTCCAGGAGGCTGATGGATTGCTCGATTTGCGCCAAGTCCTCATCAATGGCGGCCCACAGGGTGGTAAATCCTCGTTGTTGGGTAACCAACGAGGCAATGCCAGTGCCAGCCCTGGCTACTCCCAGGCCAAGCAGGGTGGCAACAGTCAGAGCCATAAGGGGTTCTCTCTTTGTCCTCTGCAAGAGCCCCTTGTCCCAGCATGAGAAGACATAATATTCATCATGGTAGATAATGCGAGGCAGGACAGCAACTACAATGTAGAATTCTCAAGATTGGTTAAACACCTGGCGTGACACGTGGGGAGTTAAACTGGTCTTGGAGAAAACCCATTAACCCCCTCCATTAGGAGACAACCAATGCTGGGTGCTCTCCCCAGAGCAAGGGGATTTAAAAATATTGGCACATAGGCCTTTTTGGTGGAATGGCACAGTTCCTATGCAAGCACCTTGGCCATTGACCTGGGTTAAGGTCAATCTGATCTTTTTACTCGTCCAGGTCATTGGGGTCTCATGGGATGAATTGAAGGAGATGTTCATCCCTATGGCTTCATAAAATGGGGGTTTAACATCATAGCACAGCCAACAGGTCTCAGTGAGGTTAGAGTATGACCCACTGAGGGTATTATACATGGCAGAAATAACATCCCATAGTGTGTTGGGGAGTTTATTCGAAGGACCTTGGGGAGGGGTTACAGGACCTCGGGGAGAGGTAACAGGAGAATTGCTCTGGGGGGCTAAGGGATCAGAAGAATCCAAGGGACTGGGACCTCAGAGATGAGCAAGGACTTTATTTGGCCCTATGGCGTAGCCCCCAAGAAATACCTCCTCCATCCCAAGCAGTTCAGGGTTCTCCTCTTTTTCAGTATATTGTACCTATGGTTTTGTAACCCCAGGTTGCACAGTAGAAGGATTCGGGGCCTCCACAGCCTCGCCATTTAGTATGCACAGGACACATATAAAAGGCCTCCTTTTGCAAGGTGCCAAGCCCCTAAGTCACAATTAGGGGTCCCAGTTGCCTTTGATGGGTGTAGGTTCCAATACCCATCAGCTAATTCACATAAGCCGGCTGTCAGGGAAGGATACCAGGTTTTTGGATGGAGCCCTGTAATGCTGGACGTAATGGCTCCAGAGCCCAGGATGAATACTTCCCAGATGATGTTATAGGCCTGATGGGGGTTGGGATTGGTTCCCTGAGAAAGGTCCCCGAGGACCAGGAAAAGAAACATGTACACCTTCATGATCACTAGGGAGCCACAGTATGATTAAAGAGAGTTAGCCCTGTTGAGATACAGATTACCACAATAAAGGTGATCAGGGAAATGATGAGTAGTCCCATGCAGGCCAGACAAAGGGTCCAGGACAGCTCAGGCATTCCTGTAGGGAATAAAAGATCATTCCTCAAGAGAGAGGCTTTCTCTTGGGCAGGGATGGTTAGATGGGGTATATTTAAGATTTCTTGCTGGAACCCATATAGGTTGTTTTTCTCCACAAGAGAATACACAACCAAATCCTCACCCAGAACTTATGAGCGGGTCTGGGCCTCTCCAGTCGCCTGTCAGAGTTCTGAAGTTCTTTCCACTGAACTTCAACGGCGACATATGGTGCTTGTTGTGACCAATGCCTCTGAAATGCTGTCAGAGGGCAGTCCTTAAAAAAATTTAAAATATTTAACGTGAGTAATGCTAGTCTTAGCTGGGTATGGGAGTCTGTTCCCCCTTTTTGTTTTTGTAATTGATCTTTTAAGGTTTTATTGTGTCTTTCAATTATTGCCTGTCCCTGTGGGTTGTAGGGTGAACCTGTGATGTGTTTAACATTCCAACATTGGAAGAAGTTTTGTAGTGCTTTACTCATAAAGAATGGACCATTGTCTGCTTTTAGAGACCAGGGTACTCCCATAATATTAATAGCCATCAATAAAGCTGTAATAACATGTTTGCTGGGTTTTCCAGTTTGAGACAAGGCAAATGTAAAAGAGGAGTATGTGTCTATAATCATATGGACATATTTTTGATTGCCTTGTAATTTTTATAAGTAAACTACAAAGATTTTGAATGTTGGAAGTAATTTTAGAGGCAACAGCCAAGGAGAAATGTTTCCAATACAAAGGACGATTACTTTGTCAAAGGCATGCCATAGGAGTTGTATGATTAAAGACAATAGTTGTCAGGTCCATCGTAGGATCATATCTAGTTAAATTAGCTTTGGATAAAGACTTGTTAATTTTATAATCTTTTATTATTTACTCTAAACCTTTTTTAACATTTACTTTAAATCCTCTTGTTTCTTTTACCATATGAAGACTTTCTTACCCAGAAATACTTCCTTTTTTCTTTCACTAAGTACCATATCTAGAATCTTTTTTTAATGTTTATTTTTTAGTTGTAGGTGACAGAATATCTTTATTTTATTTTTATGTGTGCTGAGGATCGAACCCAGTGCCTTATGTGTGCTAGGCGAGCACGCTACTACTGCACCACAATTCCAGCCCCCCATATCTAGAATCTTTAATTCCCTTCTGTTTACATCCCAAAACAATCCTTGTAAATTTTTGAATTTAGGCAAATTACTCCATTTCAATGATAAGAAATACTTTGTTATTTATAGTACTTTAAATTAAACAGTAGAAACCTTTAGGCCTTCATGTGTAAAACCCAGAACACAAAGAAAGGATAATTGACTCCAATTTTTAAATCAAATTAAGTAAGCCTACACTGTGTATACAACACAAATCAGTTGTATAGCTTAAAGGCTGTCCCCTTTAAGCAGTGAGGGCAGCAGCTCCGTCCAGGAGCAGGGAAGTCTGAAACACAGAGAATCATAAAGGTAGGTTTACAACTAACAAGGTTCTGGCAGTAGCAATACAGAGGCAAATATCAAATCAAAGATTTATATGGCTCAACATCCTAGACAGGGAGTGAATTCAGGTTCCAGTATGAGGGCGCCACTTAGATTTTAAGGAGGCAATCACCTAATAAAAACATAGTCCAAGCAAGTAAAACAGAAAAATAAACCTTTATGATCTCTTGTGGAACTGGCTTTCAATCTTAAGATAGAATTAGGCTGTGTTAGAGAATTACATTTATTTACCATTTATGAAAACACAATGTTTAAGTACATAGAATTATACCTGTTGGGCTTTAAATTAAGTAATTTTGTTTTAGTGATGACAAAGCAACTTTAAATCCTTCATTGAGCAACAACTTTATGAAACCCACATTTATAATGTTGGTCCCATTTATGTTAGGTCTGATCTATTTACTTTTAACTTAGGCTATCCATAAAAACCATGTTTAGTTAACATTTTAAGTCATCATTTTTTTGCTGAAGGAAATCCTAGAAGGAATGATGATTAATTACATTTCAAACATTTTATAGAGAACAAAATCCTTCATTGTCCAACCATCTAGAAAGAAAAATGTGAGGTAGTGATTTTAAAGACCTCATTAATTTCATTTGTTTACCCAATTTAAATCAAACTTTTGAATCATGTGAATCAAAGGTATTTGGATCCATTTTTTAATTTTAGTTTATGAGTACTCCATATATTAGATTTGATACACAAACACATGTAAACAATACAGAAGACAAAACACATATAGACATCAAACACATGTAAACATCAAACGAAAAATAGAAGCTTCTTGAATTAAATGTATACCTTGTAAATTGGTCTCTGAGCAAAGTAGAGTGTAAAAAAAACTTTTATAGTTGGATAAAATATATCTTATAATAAATCTTAATTTTAGCACACAGAGTCAAAATCAGGAGCTAAAAATATATATAGAATTCAAAACCCAAGAGTCCTGGAAAAAATGACATAGCTGCTAATTGTTTCAATAAAGCAACATGAGAAAAAAGGAGATGGAAAGAGGAGGGAAGGGGAAAGAGAAACCTCAAGTTAATTTGAACATATCTCCTTTTCAAACCCCTTATCAGGCTTTCTCTTAGCATTGGAATGTAAACTCCAATTCAGTCAGGGGAACTGTTATCTGTCCAGGGCTTTTTAACCTTTTTTTCCTCAGTTGGCATTTAGGCCAGGTTTGGGTATAAAACTTTCTAGTACATACTGGATTGCAGGTTGTTCCCAAGAAACTCCTCTTATCAAAGGAGGATTTGGAATATAAGCCCAATAAGCATAGGATTCTGCATTAACAATACCTATCTGGCAAGTTACAATAGCAAACATTGCCAAAAAATAAATTAACAGAATTAAGAAATTGACCCATTCTCCGCAGTGTGTTTTCTGCTTTTTGAGTCAAGTTTTTCTTTTTTTTTTTTTAACTGTCCCCAAGTTAGGGGAGTACCCAAAGGTGGATATAGCAGTTGGAGCTCCGACTTTGGGGCAGTGGAGGAAAGGCTTTGTAAGTCCTGGAGGAGGGAATGAGGCCCAGAGGGTGCAGCAGGATCACCTTTTTCTTCCCGGGCTTTAGAACAATGGGCATGCTCTCTGATAAAGGCTTCCCCCTCGGAGCGCACCTCAGAAGGAGGAGGGGCCGGATTCCCCCTTTTGGGCTTAGCCGGTGGGTCGAGTAAAAAGCAACCCTTTAGGGCCGTGAGGGTAGGATAAACCCCCATAGGGGGGTCTTCTCCTAAATTAGTTTCTCATTTGCGCACTAATTGTTCCACCCTGTTCCAGGTATCTACATTAAAGAGATTAGCTGCTAGAAGCCAGGGAGTAGCACGTGTGAGTGTCTCCCCAACTTTTTGGCTTGAGTATCTGAAATCTCTCAGCCTCTACTTTTAAGCATATATTTCAGTGCTTTAAGCGCAGGGTAATCCACCCTTGAAGAAGTTTGCCCCGTCTTTCCAGGGATACTTTATCTTGTTTGCCCTCGATTAGCTCAGTTCGCTGGCTATGTACAGGTCAGGTCCCCGTGACATTTTGGGGTACCTCCAGTCCTCATATTCCTCACACGAGGCACCAGATGTTGGGGTCCCCCCAGCCAGGTATCAGTCCCCCCGCCTCAGCGAGCGGGGAGGAGGGGATCCTTGGGAGTCCCCAACAAACACGAACTGAGAAGGGTAAAGTCACCCGGCACGAAATCACCACACACGAGCCGAGGAATTCTGTCTCAAGCAGGAACTGTTTTATTAAGAGGAAGTTACAAACTTATATACAAGCTTATATAGGGGAGGGGATCCAGTGGTGTCCTGTTTCTAAGCTAAAAATGAGGAAGTGGGCTGTCCACGTGCAGCAGTATAGAGGCACTTAGCTAGGGGATCATGCACTGTCCACAAGCACGGAAATAGAGGTCAGCCAATAAGGGTAAGGTGATGTGGCTCTCTCAGGGCGGCACGGTCTGCCCTGAGCTGGTGGCTTGGCGCTATCTTGTGGAATGCCCCCACATTTGTCCCCAAAAAACTAAATTAGATACTTGAGAATACAATATAGTAAAATGATGGAGTAGTGTAATAAATAAAAGTAAGGAGCTTGACATGGCAGCACACACCTGTGATCCCAGCTACTTAGGACGCTAAGGCAGGAGGATCACAAGTTCTAGGCCAGCTTTGGCAACTTAGCAAAACTCTGTCTCAAAATAAAAAACAAAAAGGGCTGGGGATGTAGCTCAGTGGAAGGGTATCCCTGGGTTCAATTCCCTATACCGAAAAAATAAAAAAAGTAAAAGTTACATCCATAATAACTCAGAAGTAATATTCTAAAATTCTATGAAGCATTCATTGGTTTAATTACAGTGGATTTGTATTGTTTTTACTTTTACATAGAAAACACTCAGAATTTAGAATTGTAAGTCAGATTTATGTTCACCAGTTTAAGGAGACCCTATAGTTTTTTTGTAGAAGAATTACATTATTAAAAAATATATGTAACAGGGCAAAAGCCAAGAAATATTCCAGTATAAGACCAATTTATTTCATGATTGAAGGTTGGGTAGTATAGGAAGAGAAATTGGATATTCTTATATTACTCCTCTAGGAATTGGTCATAAGTAGGAAATAAAGCAGGACAAAGATAGAAGAGACTTTAGGAAGACTAAGTTTATAGACAAGCACTTCCTCTGCTCTCTGAACCCCAAAGGAGAAACAGATTTGCCTGAGTTTAGTGAACCTAATCATGTCCATTTCCTGGAAGCTCAGGGAAAAGACACAAAAAGTCAAAGCCGCTCAGGTTTCAACAGCTATGATCACTGAGAAAATGCCTTGGGATTTAAGAATCAATGTGACATAAGGAAGCTTTAGAAGTTTCAGTAAAGAAGTGAGGGCAGAAACCAACAACCTCAGGGTCAAATTGAGAAAGGTACTCACCTTGCTGATCCTTTCCAACACTAAATGAAATGCATTTTATTTTTCACTTCCACTGGAAATCTGAATGTAGCCACTTTTTGCTCAAAAGTGGTGGTGGGTTTAATATCATTTGGAGGACCAATCCCTACTTCCTTCTGCTAATAATAATTGCCATGGAAGAACCCTCAAAGAACACTGTTAATGAACACTCAAAGTCTCTCTTTACTTTGGACTGCTTAAACAATAAATGATCAAAATAAATTAATTGTTCTGTAAAATGGGAAGAATTTTTAGCATACAAGAACAACTAAAATAGCAATGGGGAATGGAGGAGCATCATGAGTGACAAATAATAACAGAGGGGCTGGGATTGTGGCTCAGTGGTAGAGCACTTGCCTCACATGCATGAGGCACTGGGTTCGATCCTCAGCACCACATAAAAATAAATAAAATAAAGATATTGTGTCTGTCTACAACTAAAAAAAAATCTTTAAAAAAATAATAAAAACAGAGAACAGAGAATGAGAACCCTGAGCAACATGGTGTGTGTTTGTGTGCACAGTGCATTTGAGTTTTGGGGAGCAAGGGTACTGGGAATTATAACAGCACAGAAAAATTTCTGTTGTCAAGAGCAGCCATAAAACATTAAGTATGGATATCTTATAGTAAGTGTTACCATCCTTGTTGTGTTAAGTGTTGATACAACTTTCATTCCATTTCCCCAAGATTCAGAAAATTCTTTTGTATAACTGCATGTGCAATAGAATAACTTTTAAGTTGGAGTCTTCAGGGAAGAGACCATCACCAGGAGGCAACTAATGGACAAGGCTTATAAATTGATGAGTACACTTAAAGAAAGGTAATGAAAATAAATAGAGCTTTGAAATACCAACAGACCCTCAGAGATAGAGCAGTCTGTCCCCTTTGCACCCCCAGGTGGTTCCACATCTCATTTGACCTTAGCTTTTGCTTGTTCAAGATGAAAGGAGAAATCTGATAAGGTATAACTCTGTCCTCTGGTTCAGCTGTGAGACTGTGGTACCTGGTCCTTGATGAACAGAGTATAAGTTAGCTCCAAGGGCTAGGAAGAGGGTGGGGTGAACATAGAAACTATCAAATAGGAACCACCTCAATACCCCAACATTGAAACAGATTCTCAGAGAGTATCCATCCCCTCTCCTTTTTGTCCTGTTACAAAGGAAGTCTCACTGTTAGGCCAACTCTTCCCCAAATCCTCGGAATTTGATCCTCTCTTTTATCATGATCCTTTAAACCATTTGCCTTCTATATCCACCATCTTCAACACTGCACCCTCTATTTTGCCATTCAAATATCTTCAGATCTATTCCATCCTAAAGAAAATTCTCCCTTGATCTCTCACTTCTTGCTACATTCTGCCCCTTCTTGTCAACTGAATTTGTTCTGTATAACAACAAAATGACCTGTTCATGCCTGACATCCATGCTTTGCTCTGCATAGTTGTAGGAATTTTGACATATGGATTTTTCCCATAAATAACATACTATGTACCAAAAAATAATTCAAATAATAAAAAAGATTTATAGTGAAACATAATGGCCCCGGCCAACTCCTAATCCTAATTTTCTTAGTATATGGTCTATATCTTGCATTGATCTTGACTCTTTTAGTCTATATATCTCCTTTTTCCTCTTCATTTTTATTTCCTGAAATTTACTTTTGGATATACCACATGATTTGTCTTCCATTTTGCATTTTTATGGTTATTTCCCTTAGGTACTGTTTAACATGATCTTTAATCCTATTGTACTTGCTATAAATTAGTAGCTATATAAATAACTTTGGTAGGAGTTGCCAATAATTTTTTGTGACATCATGACTTTATAGGGAGTGCTAAATATTTCTATCAGGAGACAAATAATCTGTGGCAGTATTTTTGTATGCATGTGAATTTAGGCATCATAAATAACCATTTCCTGGGTTTATCATTTTATTGGAGGTTAAAAACTGTTGGTATTCTAATTCCTTCATTACTGCTTTATTTATAATACAGAATATTTCTAAGAAGGGAAATTTTACATGATGATATTTGAATTGAAAATTGGTAAAACTGTTGAATTGGAATTGGTTAACACTTGGTTTTTGCTTAATCAGCAAGTTCAGGATGGAAAGGACATTCAAAAGTTCATTCATACAATGGCTTATTTCACTTAGCATGATAGTATCCAGTTCCATCTATTTACTGGCACACTAATTTTAAAAACTATAAGTAAATATCAGAAAGATCTAGAGTAGAGGGAAGGGAACAGGGGGTTGGAGGAAGAGAGGAGAAGGGGAAGTACTGGGGACTGAATTAGAACAAATTATATTCCATGTTTTTATAATTTTGTCAAAATAAATTTTATTATCAAGTATAACTAAAAAGAACCAATAAAAGCTCTCATAAAAAAAGAAATCTGGTAGATGAATTTTCACATGGATTTCTTTTTCTTTTGGAGGCTTTCTGAATGTTCAGTGGTTAATGTATCATACATTATGCAATCTACCACACCTAAAAGCCTAGAATAATAGGCTTGCTCCTATAGCCTTAGAGTCAGAATAGTGGACAGAATGTTCTAGTCTCAGGGAATACTCAGGGACCCACCTTATTAACATGTACAGAAATTCTTGCACAATCACATACTTCTCCTTACTACTTAATCACTTCACACAGAGCAGATTTAGCTATGCCAAATCACACCTTGGTAAAGAGCTTGGGTTTTATTTTATATTCCATAGGTAGCTATTGGAGGTTTTAAGAGACTAAGTAAATACTTTGTATTGGGAGAGAAAATCTTTTGGGCCCTGAATTTCTATAAACATTCTTGCAGGATATTATAAGAATGCAAGTCCTTGACTATTCTCTACTCAGGCTATTTCTCAGGGTTATTTTTGCAACAAGTAAAATGTTTCCCATAGACAGAAAGCAGACTTGAATCCGTACCCATCCATTTAGACCCATCCTGCATCACACTCATGGGACTTGGGAAAACAGGAGGAACTTATAGGGATACCAAATTCTAGATATTACCTTGTCTCTGGTAAATAGTGTCCTTTATCTCTGAACTAGGAATCTTGTGTCTTCTGCAGGGTAAAATTCAAGACACTTCATAGTTCTTGGCACTGTGCATCCACCTGTTTGCAAAAATTAAAAAGTGGTAACTCTCTGCTGGTAAGGATTCAGAGTAAAGGGCATTTTAAGATCATGCGAAAATATCCCCACCACACATTGCTAATTGTGTAAAACAAGTTCCAAGGGGCTGGGGCTGTAGCTCAGTGGTAGAGCGCTTGCCCGGCATTGCTCAGCACCACATATAAATAATAAATGAATAAAATAAAGATTCAACAACTAAAAAAAAAATTAAAAAAAAAACAAGTTCCAAGGGGAAAATATATTATAGCATGACCCCATTATTCTGGAGGAAATTACCAAAACTATATGGAAACAATTATACAAGCAGAAAGGACAATAGAAAGGAACACCAGACTATTGACATGGGTTTCCTCCTTGGAATGAGGGGACATGTAAATAGAAAACAAAGGGGAGAAAAGGAATACTTTCACTATTTTCTAAGTGGACAAAGAGGATAAATCATATTAGAGTGAGCACTGAATTCTTGAATGTCTCTCAAGAAGAGGCCTTTCCTGGTCCACAATGACCATCCCAATTCCCTTCAGCAGGCAGACCTGGTAAATTGAGAGAAAGGTAGATACAGTTGATAGGGACCCAAGGCAAGTCTGGAAAGAAAAGTCAATGGCACCCATAGAAAAATGTTAACCCTTTTAAAATGCCACCCTTTTAGAAAATGTTCACCCTGTACTACTTGGTATCAAAACCAAGGGGAGAGAAGAGAGAAAACTGGACAGGAAACATGGATGGATCTACTACATCCCTGCTCTTCATGCGCCCACACTTGGCCCCTTAATGTTCCTCGGAGGCCCACTTCCCTGCACTGCACTGAGAGAAGAGGCCCTTTCCCACCTTCACACAGGGACCATCACAGGTTCGGGCTTGTGTGGTTGGGAACCAAAAGTACCCCAATCCTATAGTGGGCAGACATGCAGAGTCCTACTTTATTAAGCCTGAGACTGGTTCTACAAGCAACACAACAAGAGTGGACTACTAGGCATTCCCGGAAATTCATCAACACAAGATACTGCTGAGGCAGCGGGCAGGGGCAGCCTGGACCGCTACTGCATGTGGCCACTGGTGCCTGGCTTTTCCAAGGGTCACTTTGAGGGCTGAGGCTGTGGCTGGTTGGGGCTCGCAGGGAGGCGGAGCTGCAGCTGTAGCTGTGAGATCAGCCAGCTGGAGTACGGCTAGGATCGCCAAGGGAGGGCCAGCGCAGAGCAGGGATAGGCTAGGGATGGTGGTGGTTGGGGCAGTGAGTGACAGAACAAAGCAACCAGCTGAGATGTTCATGGAATTAAGAAGCCAATGCAGGCGAGGTCAGGAGACAGGATTGGGAGCTGGAGATTCGAACTGGGTTCAATCCATTTGTTCCTTCTTTCGACCCTGTCTCTGGCAGACTCCTTCTCCAAATGGCCCCAGAGTCCGTGTAACAATACTACCAGTGATCTGCCGTGAAGCCGCTCCAGCCACGGTCGTGGTGACAACTCAGTGATGGAGTAATCTAGGCATTGACAGTGCCCCAAAATCATGGAGGCAGTGCACTGCAGATCCTTGTCCTCCGACTGAAATCCCACATCAGGAACCCCAGGGCAGGTCACGTGGAGGAGGCAGGGAGGTGAAGCTGTCTTTGGACGCCCTGGTAAACTGAGGTTTCACAAAAGGGACGGCTCCGTCCTCATGACGGCTCCGTGACTGGGCGTAGTGACATCACGCCTGTAATCCGAGCAGCTGGGGACGCTGAGGCAGGATAGTGAGTTCAAAGCCAATCTCAGCAATTTAGCGTGAAAGGGGCTGGGAATGTGGTAAGTGCTCCTGGGTTTAATCTCCAGTACTAACCAATGATAAAAAAAAAAAAAAAAAAAAAAAAAACCGGCCTCCCAGGTCTCTGCTACGTGCTCTCGCCCCCCCCCCCGGGAAGAGGAATTTGTTCTGGACATTCCGGAGAACCGGGCCGCAGTAGTTAGTGAAGCTGCGCATCACAGTGCCCCAGGGTCCGGGAGCCTGCCCCAGAAGGCATTTCCGCTGTGCTGCCGCTGGGTAAATCCAGCCAGAGGGCGCCTGTGACACGGCAGCGTGGAGGGAGAGGGGAGTTTGGGAAGCTCACGCAAAGCTGGGGTTGAAGTGCTAGAGCAGCAGGAGCAATAGGGCTGAGAAATGCAGGAGGAGACTTAGAAAAAGGAAGGGACTTAGAGAAAGGATGGGCAAGCAACAGGTGAAATGTAGGGATCCCAGGATATAAGAAAGAGAAAAGTGAATAAAAAAAAAAAAAGTCCAGAAATAAAACATAGACTTAAAAAGACTGCTAATGAGGCAGCGACAGAGGATAAGTGATCTGCATATCCTGTGATCCAAGAAAGTGAGAATAACGGTGGAAGTTGCAACAGTGATGAAAACAGCGCCGAAGTGAAAAGTAGAAAGGAAACGACCCTGACTCAGAACAAGTCAGGGATGAGACAGGTGAGGGGCCATGCTAGATGGTGGGTGTGACCCACCACCTTAGCTGAGAAGATAACTAAGGGAAACAAAAAATATATTGGAAAACTAGAAAGGTTGGGAAAACATGGATAGCAACCTTAAAGGACAAGGAGACAAGGCAGAGGGTGGGAGTGAATGAGAACCACAAATACAGAATTTGTTACCTTAGGTAATTGCAAGAAAGATAAGTATGAAAAGGAAATATAGGCCTGAAGGACAAATGAATAGGTGAGAATAGGAATAGGTCAACTTAACAAATATAAGCCGGGCGCGGTGGCTCAAGCCTGTAATCCCAGCACTCAGGGAGGCTGAGACAGGAGAATCGCGAGTTCAAAGCCAGCCTCAGCAACGGCGAGGCACTAAGCAACTCAGTGAGACCCTGTCTCTACATAAAACACAAAATAGGGCTGGGGATGTGGCTCAGTGGTCGAGTGCCCCTGAATTCAATCCCTAGTACCAAAAAAAAAAAACAAAAAACAAAAAAACAAATATAAACTTTGTGCTGAGGAGGCAGGATGAGGTGGGGCCAGGTAAAGGTAGCAATAAGGAACTCTTTATTCTCTAGAACAGGTGAAATGGCAGAGGGTTTTTTTTTCATATTTAATTTATTTATTTGTTCTATTTAGGCTTACACCATAACAGAGTGCAATTTGATTCATTGTACATAGATAGAGGATAACATATCAATTCTCTAATTGTAAGTTGTATAGAATCACAACATATATGCAGTCATACATAAAGTTAGGGCTATGATGACCATCATATTCCACCACCTTTACTGTCCCCATGTCCCCTCCCCCCTTACACCCACCATTGTTCCCATGACCTTCCCCACATTATGGATCAGCATCCACTTATCAACAAGTACATTCGGCATTTGGTTTTCTGAGATTGGCTTACTTCACTTAGCATGATATTCTCCAACTTCATCCATTTACCTGCAAATGCCATAATTTTATTCTCTTTTATTGCTGAGTAATATTCCATTGTGTATATATACCACAGTTTCTTTATCCAGTCATCTATCAAGGGCATCTAGGTTGTTTCCACAGTTGAGTTATTGTGAATTGAGCTGCTATAAACATTGAAGTGGCTGCAGCACTGTAGTTTGCTGTTTTTAAGTCTTCTGGGTAATAGACCAAGGAGTGGGATAGCAGGCTCAAATGGTGGTTCTATTCCAAGTTTTCTAAGGAATTTCCATGCTGCTTTCCAGATTAGTTGTACCAATTTGCTGTTCTACCAGCAATGTATGAGTGTGCCTTTTTCCCCACAACCTTGCCAACACTTACTGTTGTTTATATTCTTGATAATTGCCATTCTGACTGGCGTGAGATGAAATCTTAGGGTAGTTTTGATTTGCATTACTCTGAATGCTACAGATGTTGAACATTTTTTCATATGTCTGTTGATGGATTGTATATCTTCTGTGAAGTTTGTGTTCAGCTCTTTGGCCCATTTATTGATTGGGTTGTTAGTTTTTTTGGTGTTAAGCTTTTTGAGTTCTTTATATATCCTGGAGATGAGTGCTCTATCAGATGTGTGTGTGGCAAAGATTTGTTCCCAGAAAGTCGGCTCTCTGTTCACTTCATTGATTATTTTTTTGCTGAGAAGAAGCTTTTTAGTTTGAATCCATCCCATTTGTTGATTCTTGATTTTACTTCTTGTGCTATAGGAGTCTTATTAAGGAAGTATGGTCCTAATCCGACATGATGAAGATTTGGGCCTATTTTTCTTCTATTAGGCATTGGGTCTCTGGTCTGATTCCCAGGTCCTTGATCCACTTTGAGTTGAATTTTGTGCATGATAAGAGATAGGGGTTTAGTTTCATTTTGCTACATATGGATTTCCAGTTTTCCCAGCACCATTTGTTGAAGAGGCTATCTTTTCTCCAGTGTACGTGTTTGGCTCCTTTATCTAATATAAGGTAACTGTATGTAAGAGGGTTCGTCTCTGTGTCTTCTATTCTATACCATTGGTCTACATGTCTATTTTGGTGCCAGTACCATGCCGTTTTTGTTACTATAGCTTTGTAGTATAATCTGAGGTCTGGTATTGTGATGCTTCCTGCTTCACTCTTCTTCTAAGGATTGCTTTGGCTATTCTGGGTCTCTTATTCTTCCAAATGAATTTCATGATTGCCTTTGGTGGGGGTATACTGTAAAATAGCGCCGAGCAGTCGGCCCGGGACAAAGCCTCCCACCCCGAGAGAGCCACATCCCCTCACGCCTATTGACTGACCTCTATTTCCGTGCTCGTAGACAATGCATGATCCCCAACTTAAACACTTCTATACTGCTATGCGTGGACAACCCGCTTCCGCATTAGTGGCTCGAAAACAAAACGCTATTGGACCCCTGCCCCTATATAAGTTTGTAACCTCCTCTAGATAAACAGTTCCTGCTTGAGACAGAACTCTCCCGCACGTGATGGTTTCGCGCCAGACGACTTTACCATTCTCAGTGTCGCCTTGTCAGGGAGTGCCTTGGGGGTTGCCATGCCTGCTGGCCAGGAGGCTAGGCTCCGCGGCTTGAGGCCCCGACAGCCTTTTCTATTTCTATAAGGAATGATATTGGGATTTTAATTGGGATTGCATTGAATCTATATAGCGCTTTGGGAAGTATGGCCATTTTGACAATATTGATTCTGCCTATCCAGGAGCATGGGAGATTATTCCATCTTGTAAGGTCTTCTTCAATTTCTTTCTTCAGTGTCTTGTAGTTTGCATTGTAGAGGTCTTTCACCTCTTTTGTTAAATTGATTCCCAAGTATTTTATTTTTTATTTTTTGAGGCTATTGTGAATGGGGTAGTTTTCCTAATTTCTCTTTCAGAGGGTTTATCACTAATGTATAGAAATGCAATTGATTTGTGGGTGTTGATTTTATATCCTGCTACTTTGCTGAAATCATTTAATTCTAAAAGTTTTCTGGTAGAATTTTTTGGATCCTCTAAGTGAAATGGCAGAGTTGATGGAACAGGTGGGACTTCTTATCTCAGGAAGGATTGATGGTGGTCAATGGGAATGAAGGTCATGGGATGTAAATTTACCTAACATGAAATACATCATTTGGAAGACAGGTGAAAGTATGGACAAAAGACCAGGACAGGTGAGCTTCAAAAAATAATATATGATAATGTGGGATAGGTGTGGACCTGTGAGGTGATTCAGAGGAGTGTTCATAGATAATGAAGAATAGGGACTGATAGAGAAATTTGAAGGGTTAAAAATGGGTGGTAAACAGGAGATTGGGGGGGGGGGATTGAACCCAGGGCCTCACACATACTGGGCAAATGCTCTACCACAGAGCTACACATCCATTCCCTTTTTTCCAATTTATTTGTTTAGAGACAAGGTCTCCCTAAATTTCCCAGGCTAAGCTTGAACCTGTGATTCTCCTGCCTCAGGCTGCTGAGCAGGTGGGATAACAGGTGTGCACCATCATGCCCAACTGAAAATGGGATTTAAAGTTTTTTATTGGTGCATTATAATTATACATAATAGTGGGATTCATTGTGATATATTCACACATGCATATAATTTGGTCAATTTCACTCCCCAGTACTTCTGTTTCCTCCTCCCTCTTCTTGGTACCTTTCCTCTCCTCTACTAGTCTCCTTTCTAATTTTTTTAAGGTCTGTTGCCCTTACTTCCTCTATCTTCCACATCTGAGAGAAAACACTATAAAGAAGGGATTTTTATCTCTGCTGGTGGGTGGGGTCTGCGTAAGGTTGCAGGCCTCTGCAGCTGAGACGTGTTGGCAGCTCTTAATGGTAGGCTCTGCCCTCCAGTGTTACAGCAGACCCCAGCAGCTCACCCTCGATTTCTTCTTTCAGCGTTCTTGTCTCATGAATTGGGGGAATGAACTCCACAGATCAGGATGAGAGAGTGTAACAATAGGATTTATTGAAGAACAGAAACAGAACTCTTTTGAGATGCAGGAGGGGATGCAACAGCAAGTTTTCTCCACTGAGTGTGCTGGTCTGGGGGTTTATATAGCACTTGGTTCACTACTTTTGATCCAATTTTATGCTAATTAGTGTTTAGAAACATACTAACTCTATGAGTTAATTCTTGAATCCCATTCAAGTTTGCCTTACTTCTATTTCTTCCCATTTCAGAAAGTGGAAGGTTGAAGTCATTGATTGCTCATGCTCAGTGGGGTGTCTAGAGATACAGGGCTGTGGGGTGTGAGCTTCTGCAGCTGATGGGCTGCTGATGGTTGACAGATTGGCTTGCACTTGTTCACCTAACCTCAGGCCTGCCATGCATGAAGCCATGGGCCAGGCTTGCCACCAGCACTCCAAACCACCAGGGCTGCGGCTCCGCCACTCCACAACTCTGCCACTGATTCTTGGCAGAGACTAGTAGGCCAGTGGTGCAGCTTGGCAGCTGGGGAAGCATGTCATCAGGACAAATAGGAGGGCTGAGAATGGTGAAATCAAGAAAAGGAGCTGGGGACCTGTGGTGCTTATCTGCAATCCCAGTGACTCAGGAGGCTGAGGCAGAAGGATTGCAAGTTCAAGACCAGCCTCCAGTAACTTATCAAGGGTCTAAGCAACTCAGAAAGACCCTGTTTCAAAATAAGAAAAAAATAAAAAGGGCCTGGGATGTGGCTCAGGGATTAAGTACCTCTGGGTTCAATCCCCAGTACAAAAAAGGAAGAAGGGAAGAAGGGAGGAAGGAAGGGAGGGAGAGAGGAAAAGAGGGAGAAAAGATATAGGTAAAGATACAATAAATATATAATAGATAACCAGGCAATTACTCAGGTGGTATAGATGGAGACAAAGGAAAGAGTATGATACAATACAATTAAGTGGGAGATTGGAGTAAGCCAAAGAAGAGCATGAGATTGGACAAAGCAGTGTTGTCAATCCTCTTATGTGTCTCCAGCCCACCTAACAGGAGACAATGCTTTGGATATCTTCCAGAAACAAGGAAAGGAATGGGAGAAAAGACACCAGATCAGCTGGTGACCATCCATGCACAGGCCTCCCAATTGTTCCACCCTGATCCTACTCCCATCACTGACCTCAACACCCTTCCTGGAACTTTGTCACCAACTTGTAGCTGGGCCACCTAGATGGAAGGGTTGCCCTTGACAATATCTGCTGACTGTAAGGATGACCTACCTCTAAATGAGATTTCATGAGGAGAAAAGGCTGGATTCTGAATGGGTGCTGAAGGCAGGGTGAAAAAATGTGAGAGTGGAGTGGGGATTGGTGGACCCCCAAACGGTGGGATTTGCTAAATTGATAGTTTCCTCCTCAATACCTGTCCTAGGATTCTAGAGATTGCCCTCAAACATGTTTACACCTTCATGAGATCCTGGAACCACCTGGAGGATTTTTATCAGATCTTCTGGGAACAGAAGAGTGCCCTCAGTGGTCAGTGACTCCCTAAAGTCTCCATAACCCCTTCTGGTGTCCCATCTGTCACACTTCATGGTTCCCCTAACTCCTTGCCAAAGAAGAACATATGATGCATGGTGATATCACAGAAGCCTCAAGATGAAATGAGGATGCATACAAGATAGTATAGTACTATGCCTGAATTCCTGAGGTAGGGCCTGCAAGAAAGGGATATCCAAAAAACTATCCTCTATCCCATGCCCCACCCCATCCTGCAGAGAAGGTTCACCAGTACTGGCAAGATGATGCACTTTTTGACTACTAGTTCCTCAGTGGCGTCAACCCCATGCTGTTGAGATGCTATATCTCTCTGCCTTTCAGCCTGGTGATTCCTGTGGGGATAGAGGAGGTTGGGGCCCTGTTCAGAAGGAACTCCAGGTACTTCCTCTCACATTTAGTTGTTCTCTTCTTGGCAGTGGGACCAGGAGGTAGTGATGTTAAGAGACACAAAGAATCAGAGGAAGAGAGGCTCCCCTTGATACAGTCCTCTACTAGAAAGACTAGAGATCATATGGTATTTGGGTGGGGGATTACAAGGCTGGTTTCCGCCAAACAAGGGCAGAGATCATTAGGAGATGTTTAGGAAGGGGATCTGACCATCTTGACAAGGGGAGAGCTTCATCTGTGGTACACAATGGATTGACAAATCTAGTCCTAAAACTATCTGCCACAAAGTAGCCCCATGCCCCCAGGAAGACCCCTTTCATGGGACCTTATTTATCATTGTGAAATGAGATGACTTGGACCTGATATTCTGAATTCTTCCTTCACTTTTGCTACTTAGACTATACTATAGATGTGGGATAATGGCAAGACTCTAGACCAAATGTCTTTACATTTTTTTTGCTCTGGCCTTCTGGGGATAGAATGGGAATTCTAACCATATATACATTTCTTCTTCCCCCATAATGATTCCCTGTTTGAGGCTGACTTCATCCTGCTGGATGGAATTCCAGCCATTATGAACCAAGGAGAGAAGCAGTACCTGCCCCCCTTGTCATGCTGAAGCTGGAACCCAATGGAAAATTACTTCCCATGGTCATCCAGGTAATGCCATGGATATCTCCCTCTAACACTTATTCTGTTCATAGCATCCTCTGCACAGGGATAGAGACCCCTGATTCTTACCCATCCCCACCTCACTCATTGACAACTGTCTGCTCCAATTATCCTGTGATTGCTTGCAGCCTTGTTATTCCTCACTGGAAGTACCTGTTTGAGCATCACAATGGCCTCTTTTGGTTCTCGTTCTGGGGACACTTAATCTCTTTATCAAACATAACTTCTTTCTTAAACATCTTTTCTCCCATGGTTTTATTTACTTTTCACTCCTGCTGCTTGCACAAATAGTTAGCCAACAGGGACTGTCAATTTCTCATTCTCATCATCTCCTTCCCATTCCATTTCCCTAGTTCAGACCCCAATTACATTTCTCTCAAACCAATGCCATGGCTATCTTATTGGACTCCCTGCTTCTTGCATTTCCCACACTCAACCAAACCATCATGGTGCTCACATGGTATCACAGCTAATGAGAAGCAGAGTGGAAGGGTCTAGATTCCCACTACTAGATGATAACCTCTTGGAAGTCAAGAATTTTACCTTAATCATCTCTGTTTCCCTCAGAATACTGAGCATAGTGTCTTGCATGTGCCAAGAGGTCAATAAATGCTTGATTCCTCTTTCTTCTAGCTCCAGCCTCCCACCTCCCGTTCTCCCACCCCAACACTGTTCCTGCCCTCAGATCCTCCACTTGCGTGGCTCCTGGTCAAATCCTGGGTCTGAAATTCAGATTTCCAACTGCATTTGCTCCAATATCATTTGCTGAACACTCACCTGCTGGATGAGGTCATTGCTGTTGCCACCACTAGGTGCCTCCCAGGACTGCACCCTATCTTCAAGGTACAGGTTCTACCCTCCAGGTCCCATGCTGTACCTCAGAGAAGAAAAACCCAACAGCTGTGTGGGATTTAAAAGCCTAAATCTTCAAGACGAGACCATGACACAAAGATGCTTTGCATTCAATAAGCATCCATATAATACTGACACAAAGAATCTTCAAAGCAATTTGTGAATGGAGAAGCAGGTAACTGTGTCGAGACCTTTAACACTGTGGTTTTACTTTTAATGTTTAAATATTGTAATGTTGAGATAATTACAGATACACACATAGTTTTAAAAAGTAATGGAGAAGCCGGGCATGGTGGCGCAAGCCTGTAATCCCAGCACTTAGGGAGGCTGAGATAGGAGAATCCCAAGTTCAAAGCCAGCCTCAGCAACGGCGAGGCGCTAAGCAACTCAGTGAGACCCTGTCTCTACGTAAAACACAAAATAGGGCTGGGGATGTGGCTCAGTGGTCGAGTGCCCCTGAGTTCAATCTCCAGTACCAAAAAAAAAAAAAAAAAAGTAATGGAGAGACCCTATCTGTCCTATTAAGTCAAGTTATTCAGCATATAATGTAAATCAGTTCTCTGAAATTCTCTAGCAGTGGATCTAGATTAGAGTAGAAACAATTTGTTAAACAAAAACATCGCTTCTGCTTTAGAAGATTTGCCATTTATATAGAAAGGCAAGTCGTATACACAAAAAGTACAAAACTACCAGAGAATAATTTCTGGAACTGGAGAAAGAGACTGAGACTGCAATACTGATGAATGTTCCACCCCAGCTGAAGATTCTTTAAGTAGAAGACAAAAGGGGAGGGCAAGGAGAAAGTGTCCAAGGCAGAGGTGGATGAAGAATTTGTGTGAGTGCATTGGTTACAAAATGGAAGGGGAAATGCAGACATTTGTTGGAAGGAAATGGTAGCTGCAGCACGCCTGGGTTCAAGACTGAAGAGAAATATCAGAGATCTAGCTGTCACAACACTGTGGAGATCACAGGATATTGTACTAATGTAAAAATACAATGATCTTACAAACAGTGAATCCAGCATATATTTCTTTGCAGAAAGTGGTAAAATAAAACTTGTGCTTTCTTAAAAATGTTTCAAAAATCTATACGACATTTTAGATACAGCAGAAGAGGACAAAATGATTCAAACTTATGAGCTAGAAAAAAATGTCAAAGATAGTTAAGTTAGGAGAAAAACCAAGTTGGGGTAAAGATGGGATGTTCAGCTTTAGGTATAGCTGAGAAATGGGGATGTGGGAGAGAAAGGGCAGAGTTCTGGATTGAGGTCAGCCTGGGGCAAATGCAAAATGAAAACAAAATCCAGAGGAGAGGATCAAATATCTCAATCCAGGGGAGAGATGAAGAAGAGTGAGGAGATACTGGGTGGGTGACAATAAAGAGACTGGGATAGGGAAAGGAGCCTAGGCTGGGAAGGCTGCGAGTGGGTAAAACAAGGGATCTGGTGGGATCAGGGACTATGTTAAGGAGAGTAGCTAGCAACCATGTGCAATATAGGGAATTCCTGGAACAGTTGACCTACATCTCCTTCCTTTATGTTAGCATATCAAAATATTCCAAGGGGAATATTCCAAAGGGCCAGTCTGGTAGAATCTGACCCAGGTACTAGTGAGAGTGAGCTGGGCAGATGCCAGATTAGAGGAATAGAGGTCAGGCTGGAGCCTTCTGCCATCAGAGAGCTCAGCTCCTTTCTCTGGGCAGGTACATGGAGAGGTCATCCACCTCTTCCACTAGAGGGATAATATCATGAGGGGAGACCCTGAACTGCAGGCCTACTGTTGGGAGATCACTGAAGTGAGGCTGTGCCAGGGCCTGGACAGAGGTAAGTTCCATTGCATAGACAGGAGATCCTCAGACACTGCCAGCCAGAGTCTCTTCCCAGCCCTGCCCCTCTGGGACAGGACCCTAATCCTCCCTCTCCACATGAAAGCATCTAAATCCATAACCCCCTAAGACTCAGAACAATTCCAGATCCCAAGGATTGTCCTCCTCAGAGACCTTGGCCATCAACCCTACTCCTGACCCCACCCCAGTCACAAATGCCCGTAACCTGCCATGTTCTGGGGCACAACGAGGCCACACTGACAGCCATTGAGGGATTCTGTCCAGTCTGTGCTGTAGCTCATGTCTGTCTTCATGGTTCTCTATTTTTCTGCCTACGGAAAAAGTTTCCCATGAAAGCCTATGATGACCTTCCCTGACTTCCCCTCCCTTTTCTTGCCTACTGCCCACCATGCACAAAAGGCCTAGGTATTCTGCACACTTTCCAGAGTGCAAGGTCATTTCTAGATGCAATCTCAATACTACACATGCTTTGGCTCAAAACTGAAGTTAGTGCCCCAATCCTTGAGGTTGACATTTCTTTGGTCTCCTCTCTGGGATCTGGCTACTACCTTCAGTACCTCCCACCCCATATTTTAGGCTCTTTGAAGAACAAATAAGCTTTCTTGAGCTCTTCCCATATTCATATTTTTCTAATATCCATGGGCCAGACTAGACCTTTGTTCTTCAGCCTCTGACCCTTCATACATCACAGCAATACCTTGAATTTCCTTCTCTGCTTCTGTGGGACATCTATAAGAATTTACCCAGAGCTATTTTAACCAGATTCTGGTGATGCACAGATAAATAATCAATACTCTTACCATGGAAAAGAATCTTACCTTGAAGGATCTAAAACTGTGCCTTCCCCCACCAACCCCACACCACCCCTTCAGCCTTTCTAATACCAAAATTTCTATAATACTTCTCAGTTTGGTCTCTAGTCTCCACATGCTCCAAAAGATCCTAGAGGTGAAAAGAATGGATCATATGGTATGTGCATGTTCAGTCTTAGCAGTTACTGAAAGTTCAAAAATTGTTGTACCAATTTCCACCCCTTCCAGCAGGGTTTAAGTTATAGTCATGTCCTCTCAAATACATGAAAAATATCTTTTTTTTTTACTTTAGCCAATTTTATAAGTATGTAATATTATCACAATGCAAGTTTAAGTTGTATCACCCCAGTGATTAGTTGAGCTGAGTACCTTTTCTTTGCTTTAATAGCCATTTAGATAGTTTCCTTGGGAAATGCCTATTAAAGTCATTTACTATTTTCCCTCTGAGTGTTTGCTTTATCCTTTGATTTTAAAATACTTTTTCAAAACAGAGAATGTTTGACCTTTTACCACATAGCCTATTAGACCTCCTTACCCTCCAAATTCTACCATAATGATAGTCACAATATACTAAGGGGCTTTATATAGATCATCTCATTTTTAAGGCAACTATCATCCCCATTTTCAGAGAAAAATATGGAGGCTCAAGGAAGCAAAGCAACTGCTGCAAGGTGATGCAATTAGTCAGCAACAGAGCCAGGGCTGGACCCAGGGCTTCACATAGTTTAGGGATGCTTCCCATGATCCCTTAAAATTATCAACTATCTCTCCCTGACTGTTCATATTCCCCTTTCCTGCCTTATTTTTACTCTCATCAATAACCTGTTATGTGTAATTATTCTATTATCTCTCTTTCATACTAGAATCTAACTAAACTAAAAGAAGGAAGAGATTTTTATCTGTTTTGTGTACCAACATATCCCCAAAGCCTAGAGAATGCCTGATACATAGTAGTTCTATACATTTTGAATAACCAAATAACTCTTCAATGATTCTAAGGTATCAACATCCTGAGACATCAACATTTGATTTTTTCTTACCTCTAAAGCTGATAGTTTGTAAATATCAATCTTCTTTCTCCTAGGTTTTCCTGTCTCCTTCCAGTCTCCAGATCAGCTCTGTCATTTCCTTACCATGTACATCTTCATAGGCATTGCTCACCATTCAGCATCAACCAGGGCCAGATATGAACAACTGAAGCCAGGATCCCTGAGAACAGGTATCTTTAACTAGAGAATGCTTGAAGGAAAGTTGGGCGCTAATGTCCTGAAATCAGAGTTGTGATGCATTCAGATTCCTCCTCCCCTAGTTCAACTGGCTTGCTTGGCTTCCCAATAGCCCATGCTTAATGCAGATGCCCCCACCCATAGCGAAGGAAGATGTGACAGTGGCCACAGTGATGAATGAGATCACTACCTGATGTCTGGCAGACCTGTCTTCAAATGACCGGTACGTGGCTCCTGAGCTGATGGCAGCCAGACATGGTGAGTGGGGAATCTTTGCACCTGAGGGTCCGACAACTAGAAGAGAAACATCAAGGTGAGGGCTGCATTCTTCATCCCTGGATCTTGGAACTAGGAGAAAATTCATTCTTTCTTTCTGTTTCAGCTGAACCTGGGGCATCAAAAAGAGGAATATTTCTCAAGCCCTGAGCCCAAGGCTGTGCTAATGCAATTTCAGATTTGGACAACCTGGAAAGGGAAATTGTGGCCCGGAGTGAGCAACTAGAATTTTCCTTATGAATACTGGAAGCCAAGCTGCATAGAGAACAGTATTGCTATCTGAGCCCAAATCTTCTTTTTCTTCAAGACCTTATGCCACCATGGTGATTCCATTGTGATTAACAGTTTCTCCCTGAGTTTTTTGTTTTCTTGGGTCTCGGTCAATATGGTTCTTTTTTCTCCTATTACTGAGTTTTTTACCTAAGTATTTCATTTGAACAAGGCACTGTCCTCACTTCCACATACCCCATAGGAAAGAGCTTTAAAATTGGAATTGCATTCTTTGGAGAAAGTCATCACCTGCTCCTGTAGCTTTCATTTGGCCCTGGAAATCTGCCTTAACAACCTATTATAATTTGGAGGGCTGATTTTTTAGATGGTATGATATAGAGATCAATTTTTTTTCATCTAGACACTCAGTTATCCAAGTACTGTTTATTTTAAAGCCCATCCTTTCCCATTATGTTAGTCAGCTTTTCATCATTATGACCAATATATCTGACAAGAACAACTAAGGGAAGGAAAGATTTATTTCAGCTCATGGTTTCAGAGGTTTCAGTCCATGGCTTGCTGGCTCTTTTTGGAGCCTGAGGTGAGACAGAACATCAAGGCAGAAGGATGTGGCAGAGGAAAGTTGTTCAGCTCATGGTTGCCAAGAAGGGGAGGGGGAGGCAGCCAGGGACAGATACAAACCTGGGAAATACATCCCATGTGACTGTCTTACTCTAACCACGCCCCACCTGCCCATCATTTCCACCTCATCCCAGTAGTCCATGCAGATTAATAATTTATCAAATGGATTAACTCACTGATGAGATTGGAGCCTTCATGACCCAATCACTTCCCAAAAGCCCCACCTCTGAACATTGCTGCACTGAAGACCAAGTCTTAACACTTGTGCTTTTGAGGCCACTGTAGTGTTGTATCTGATACAGCCCACAATTCGATAAGACATATTTATCCAATTCATTCTTTAGAAGTGCTCTGGCTTTTCTTGAACAAATACATATATTAAAATTAGCTTGTCAAGTTCCACAAATGACTTTGATTGGAATCTATAAAAATGTTAATCTCAAACCAAGTTTGCATTTTTTGGAGATGTATCTAACTGGGTCATTTTATACATTGTGGATTCCATTTGTTTTTTTGTATTTGTATATTTCATGTCAGTTTTCATGAGTAAGTTTGGCCAGTGGAGGTTTGGAGGCCTGCATAAGGTCAACATCAGAACTCTGTCAAAATAATTTATCAAAATAATAGGAAAAAAACAAAATATATGAGTCTATCACCAAAAAGACTGAAATGTATTCCAAAGGTGTTAACTAAAATAGAACTAAAGCAAATCTTCCTTAATATGACAATATATATGAATATAAAAATTCATTTACTTATTGTGTCAAAATGCAGAGAATGATCACCATTTTCACCACTATTATTCCATATACTTTAGGAGAGACTAGTTAGTCCAAAAGAAAAGGAAAATAACTGTTTAAGTTTAGAGAAACACCAAAATAATCATTATTTGAGAGGATAATTATAGACCCAGAAAGTTCAAGAGACTCAAAGTTTATTAAAACTAAGAACAGACAAGATATAAAATAAATATTTTGAAAGAATAGTTTTATCTTTTTTCTAATAATAGCCAATTATAAATTAAAATTTAAAAATAACTCAATTTTCGCTGCCATTTATGAAATAAAAATAAATTTGATAAGAGAAACAAATCAGCTATAAGGAAATCTATAAATTATTTTGATATTAAGCAAGATCTTACTAAGTGTCTAAACATTCATTTCCTAAGTAGGAATACTTAACATTGGGAAATGATCATATAGATACTTAAAGCATGAGCTCTAGAATATCTGGCTAAAATCTAATTGTAGTACATTACCCAGGAAAGAACAGGAGGAATGTATTCAATTCCTTTAATTCCCAGATCAGGTTGCAAAGTACATCACAGCAAAGTGTGTCTTAGTAAAGTGGCCATGTATAAAATCAATATGCAAAAATAAATTGTATTTCTATACACTACTAATTATCTGAAAAGAACATGAAGAAAACCAATTCCTAGATCAGAATAACACATTTAGAATAAATTTATCCAAATGCATGAAAGACTTATGGAAAACTATAAAACATTACCAAAAGAAAGAAAAGAAGGCCTAAATAAATAGAAAGGCATCCTGTATTTATAGATTGGAAGACTTGATATTTTTAAGGTGGTACTGTAGTCCTGATATGGGGGATACCTCACATCCAAACTACAACAGACTTGAATACACACTTCTTTTAAAAAGATATACAAATGGCCAACAGGTATATGAAAAACTAATCACTAATCATTAGAAAAATACAAATTAAAACCACAATGAGATACCACCTCACACTTGTTAGAATGGCTATTAACAAAAAGACATATTGACAAGTGTAGTGAGCATATGGAGTGTTAGTTAGAATGTAAATAAGGACAGCCATTATGGAAAAAATGTAGAGCCTCAAAAAATTAAAAATAGAACTGCCTTATACCCCAACAATTCCACTTCTTGAGATATATCCAAACTATATGAAATCAGTATGTGAAAAAGACATTACCCCTATGTTTATTGCAGCATTGTTTATAACAGCTAAGATGTAGAATCAACCCAAGTGTCCATTGATTGAGAAATGGATAAAAGAAGTGAAGTATATATACATTATGGAATACTACTCAGCCTTTAAAAATAAGGAAATCTTGTCATTTGTAACATAAATGAACCTGGAAGACATTATGTTGGGTGAAATAAACCAGGCATAGAAAGACAAATATTGCGTGATCTCACTTATATGTGGAATCTAAAAAGTCAGCCTCATAGAAACAGAGAGTAAAATGGTGGCTACCAGAGAGACAGGACATGGAATACTGAGGAGATAGCCAAAGGACACAAAATTTCAACTTATACAAGAGGAATAAATCCAAGAGCTTATTGTTTATTATGATGACTATAGTTAATAACACTTCACTGTGTATTTGAAAATGCTAAGAGGGTTGATTTTTAGTGTTGGCACCCTTCCCTCCACTGAGTATAAAATTCTAGGTAAACAGGTACTCCAAATTAGCACTTGTCTTTTGTCTTCCGTTGTTTCTGTTGAGAAGTTAGCTGACAGTCTTGTTGCTTTTCTGAAATTATGGTACACTTCTCTGGCTTATTTTAACATTTCCTCTTTCTTTGGTTTTCAATGGTTTAATTATAATGTGTACAGATGTGGTTTTCTTTACATTTATTTATACTATATATCTCTTACACTCTTGAAAGTTTTGTTTACATATATTAGCTACATTCATTCATTTTTTCTTCCACTCTAGGCATAGTCTGAGTTTCATTCCAAGTCAGTGAACGTTCAACCATCCAGTATGAATAATCTACAGAATCCAGAGGGCAGGACACAAAGAAATTAATCCCTCTCTGTACATCACATTTCTAGCCTTTGTATGCTTTTTTCTGACTAGCCTTCTCTTTCACATCAAGTCATCTGTCTCCCCTCCTTTTGAACCAAACTCAAAACCCCTTCAGGAATCCTAGTTAAGTGTCCTAGAACTGATGGTAATCAGTTCTTCTGTTTTAGTGCATTTAAGGCTACACCATAGCATATCTCCAGGGTGGGCACACACATTGCATTCATTCTCTGTGAATGGTTTCCACTGAAATTGTGCTACATAATGGGCATCTGTACATGGTAAAGAGAAATGATCAAGAGTCCTAATGAGGGCTGGGATTGTGGCTCAGTGGTAGAGCGCTTGTCTCACATGCCTGAGACACTGGGTTTGATCCTCAGCACCACAAATAAATAATATGAAGATATTGTGTCCATCTACAATTTTAAAAATAGTTTTTAAAAGAGTCCTAATGAGAAGATTTCTCTTTTGACTGGAAGCCCTGATCTAGAGATCATCACTTCAACCCTCTTCACCACAGCCAAATAGCAGATCCTCTTATTCCATTGCTCTCCAGAGGGCTCTCTATTTAAACCATGGGCACTACACTGAGAAGCCAAGTACTTGTGGTCCTAGAATGTCTGATTTCCAGCATAGATGGATTGATTACATTTTTTTCTCTTTATGAAGTGGCTAAAATCAAAGCAACAATCCCAATTACTTAAAAAAGAGGACAGTTCATATTTTTAATGACCAGGGTTTCCCTGAGCTCTCCCTCTTTTGCCTCCCAACTGCACAATTCTCACAATTTTTTAAATCTCTCTAAGTAGTTTTGTTTCTTTTACTCCTTCCTAATATAACTTAGTTTTAATCTCTCATTTTATGAAAAATAAAGCTTGGTTAAGATTTTTTATTGGTTTTGTCAAGAAATTATGTGCATGTTTGCTGTTTCTCCATTTCCTACATTATTAATTTTTGTTCCTTGCTTATTTAATGTTTAAATTGTACTACTTTTTCTACTTTTTAAAAATTGAATATTTGAGTCAACAAGTGAAGTGGCATTCAGCATCAAATAAGAATAATTCCAAAAGGCAACTAGTTTATTTTTCTCAGGTAACACGTCTGGAACTGGGCTATCCATGCTGGTGTCATGGCTCCTCCCATCTCCAGATCTTTTGTCCTGTGTGGCTCTCATCCTCATGATTACAAAATGGCTTCTAAACCTCTAGGCATCATGTCCACACTCTAGGCAATTATAAAGAGTGAAGGAAAAAATGCTTTGTTCTTATCTTTTTTTTTTTTTGGTATTGACTTAGTAAAGTAACTATTTTGTGATGAATTTTCTCTCTTGATAAAATCTTATTGCTTAAAAAAGAATAAAATTATGGCCTTTGCAGGTATATGGATGGAACTGGAGAACATCATGCTAAGTGAAGTCAGACAATCCCAAAAAAACCAAAGGCCAAATGTTCTCTCTGATTAGTGGATGCTGATACATAAGAGGAGTGGGGGTGGAGAGCATGGGAGAAATGGAGGAACTTTGGATGGGGGAGGGGAAGGCAGGGAAGGGCAGGGGAAATGGGAGTAGCAAAAATGGTGGAATGAGATGGACATCACTACCCCAGGTACATGTATGAAGACACGAATAGTGTGGCTCTATCTTGTTTATAACCATAGAGCTGGAAAATTGTGCTCCATATATGTACTATGTCTTGAAATGCATTCTTCTGTTTTAAAAATACATTTTAAAAACTTATTTAAAAAATTGTATTGCTATATAATCTTTTAGATTTTACTTTGCTTTTTAATTATGTAAGTCATTTATATGATTTTTAAATCAAAACTATAAAAAAGTACAATCAGGGAGACCGTAACTTTATTTCTGTACTCTCTATACTCTCCCTTCCCTTGCTCCATAAGTATAGTACTCTGTTAAACATTTCGTTTATTCTTCCTCTGTTCTTCTTTAAATATAAACAAATGTAGGTATGAACAATTTTATATAAAAGTTAGCCTGTTATACACTTTCATACCTTACATTTTTCCTTACAAAAGATTCTACAGATTTTGCCTTCTTGCAATACACAGATATTCCTCACTTATTTTATAACTAAATACTACAACATTGTGTGGATCTAACAGCATTGATAATGTTAGTGAGCCAGTTCCTCATTGAAGGATGTCTGGGTTGTTCTCAATCCCTTTAGTATAATGAATAAATGCTACTGTTAATAGCTTTGTATATTGACTTAGTAAAGTAACTATTTTGTGATGAATTTTCTCTCTTGTCCAGGTATTCTGGGGATAGAGTCCTAAGTGAGACTTTGGAGGTATGTCCTTGGGGACTATATCTTGTCTCCAGCCCCTTTCTCTCTCCCTCCCCCTGCCCCCTCCTCACTTTCTGGCTATCATGAGGTGAGTGGTCTTGCTCTGCCACACCATTTCACCATGATGTGCTCACAGCCCAGACCATGGACTTTAACCTCTGAAATCATGAGACAAAATAAATCTTTCTTCCTCTAAGTTGATTTTCTCAGGTATTTAGTCACAGTGACAAAAAACTAACACAGTCTGTTTCCTCACAGTCTTACCAATAGAAAATGTTGTCAAGTTTTTGGATCTTTGCAAAGCTAAGAGATAAGCAATGACATGTCAGGGTAATCCTAACTTGCATTTCTCTTTTTATGAGTATCATTGAAAATCTTATCATTTGCCTAAGAGTCATTTTAATTTATTTTTCTATGTATTATCTGTTTTTATCTTTTGCTCATTTTTTTCTATTGTGTTATTGGTCTTTTTCTTCATTATGTATTAAAGTAATAATCTTTTGTGGTAAATTTTTACCACAAATAATTATAGAACATAATTAGTAACATGTAAGTATAATTAGTAATCTCACTAATTATTTCCCAGTTTTCCATTTGTCTTTTTTCTTCATTTGTAAAGTTTTGACATGCAAAAGGGCTGACTTGTTTGTGTCATATTTATAAAGTCAAATTCATCTTTTTTGCATGGCTGCTGAATTTTCAGTCACAGTTAGGAAAGTGTTCCTATTGCAGATTTTAAAAAGAATTCACCCCCTTTTTTTCTTTTGCCACATAGGTGAGGGTTTAGAGAGTTGTTTGTTTCAGTACCAGAGATTAAACCCAGGGGCACTTAATCACTGATCCACATCCCCAGCCCTTTTTTATTTTTCATTTTGAGACAGGGTCTTGCTTAGTTGTTTAGGGCCTCACTAAGTTGCTGAGGCTGACCTTGAACCTGCAATCCTCCTGTCTTAGCCTCCCAAGTAATTGGAATCACAGGCATGTGCCACCATTCCTGGCTTGTTGTTGTTTGTTTTTGTTTTGCTTTTACATTTAGGTACGTGGCCCATTTGGAATTTTTCCTACTTTATGGTTTGAAGAATAATTACAATTTTACCTTTTACCATATTGCTGTCATTTGTCTCAATATCACTTATTTAAAAGTCATTTTCCACAATGAAGATAGATGATTGCTTTTATACCTACCTCTAGATTGCTGTAATGCTTCATTGATCTATTTACTCACATACCTACACCACAGTCCTCATGATGAAAACTAAAGTATATTTAATATTTGATTGGGCTTTATCCTCACAGTCCTTCTTTTACCAAGATTTCCTGGGTATTCTTGCTTTTATAATCAATCCTTCAAGTCTGGAAAAAAATTAACCATACATTTATTTGATAAAACTGACGTAGAGCAAATCAATGTGGTGTTTAATTTTCCTATTCATAAACGTGACTTGGCTTTCTCCACTTGGTCAAAACTGACATTTGTCTTTGGAGATGTTTTATAATTTTCTTATGTTGGCTCTCTGCATTTATTGTTAAGTTTATACCTAGAAAATTTTCTTTATTTTTGTTATTGTAAATCTGATCTTTCATTATTTCTATAAACTGGTTGTTTTCTACAACATTAATGACTTCTGTGTTTAATTTTGTATTCTACTACTTAGCTAAGTTTTCAGTAGTCTTTTATTTAATCATTTAGTTTTTAAGTATGTAATTATATAATCTGCAAATGAAGACAAATTTGTGTCTTGTTTTATATTTTTCATTCTTCTATTATTCCTTTTCTTTTCCCCTTGTACTGGCGAATACCTCCAATATGCTGTTTACTGATAATAGAAAGATGTTGACTTTATATTTTAATTTTTTCCATATTCAAGGTGTACCAATCCAATCTTGTTATGTCATATTGTGTGTGTGTGTGTGTGTGTGTGTGGTACTGGGGATAGAACCTGGAGCTTTTCACATGCTAGGCAAGCACTCTGTCACAACTACTTTCCCAGCTCTGTCACCAATTTTTAAATCTGTTTAATCTACTGATTCTCAAAGAGGGCTTCCTAAATTCTCCCATAGAGATTGAAGATTTACTTATTAGTCTTCTATTTTTATTGTTGCCTTCTATCTTTCAAGTGCTGAGTACATGTAAGCTCATGATTGTTATATGATCCTGGTGGTTTTTCTTTTTTTGCATTAGATAGCATCTTCCTTTCTCTTTATTAATGCTTAGTTTTGCCTTTTACTTTGTTTGATATTAACCCATTAAGTCCTATTAAGATTCCCTCAGAATCTTTTTTTTTTATTTTTTTATTTATTTTTTTTTAATTTTTTTTTATTTAAATGTGTTTCAAGTCATAGTACATAAACAGAGCTCAGTTTTGCCATTTCTCTGGTTGCAAATCATAAAGAGTCACACTATTTGTGTCTTCATACATGCACCAGGGGTAGTAATGACCCATTCGATCAATCATCATTACTATTCCCATTTCCCTTTCCTTCCTCCCCCCTCCCCCCTGCTGCATCCAGAGTTCCTGCATTTCTCCTGTGTTTCCTGTTCCCATCCCCCTTATGTATCCTCAACCACTAATGAGAGAGAACATTCGGCATTTGGTTTTTTGGGATTGGCTTACTTCACTAAGCATAATGTTCTCCAATTCTATCCATTTGCCTGTAAATGCCATAATTTTATTTTCTTTTATTGCTGAATAATATTCCATTGTGTATATGTACCACAATTTCTTTATCCATTCATCTATTGAAGGGCATCCCCTCAGAATCTTTTGATTCTGAGAATATTTCAGCAAAACTAACACAGGTCCATTAAAATAGGTTGCAAATCATAATCTATATGATATATACAATATTTTATGTTATTTAATATGATATATAATGACAGAATATATCATCATATTCTGATCTACATATATTTTAATATAATCATTATTGTTGTTGACAAATAGTTATTATTTTACTTTTTACCATACAGCTATCCACTTGTCTCATCCTAATAAAGAAAATTTAAAACATCAATTTGAAAAAAAATACTAATAATTATTTAGTAGATTCAAAAAATCAACCTATGGGTATTTTCTAATTTTTATTAAATATCAGACATGCCTATTGTTAAAAAATGCACTTTATTTTAATTTTCACTACTATTTAGTGTTGCATATAAGACTTTAAATTTAGAAATAATGTGTGATTTTAATATTTGCTGTTTCAATTATTCTTGTTTTCTAAAGATGTTTTCTTGAAATTTAAATTTTCTTTCTCTAAAAATAACTTAATAATATATTTTATATTAAAAAAACCTCATTTTGAGTCAAACTCAAAATTACATATTGGTGCACCCAAAAGCAGTTGATACAAGAAGGACTACACAGTGAAAGAAGGAGTAGTGTGTAGGACCCTATGGTTGGCAGAACTCAGAAATCACCAGTTTGGAAGATGAGAAAATGGCACCAAAAGACAGGCTGGGTCCTTTCACACCTGTGATCAGTGAAGGAACCAAGCCCCCTTGAACCTGGTAAAGTTTGGAGGAAATGAGAAAGCATGAATCGATAAACACACCATATTTTTTAAAAAATCATCTTTCTAGAAATAAGAAAGTGAACCCTTGAACTGCATACCATGAAAAAGCTATTCTTGTCCCTTCAAAACAAAATACCCACAGGAAATTTCTGCAAATAGCTGATAGAGAAGGATCTAACTCATTCAAATATGAGTTTTAAATAGGAATATTTTTAAATAGGAACACAATATTCATATAGGATATATACTTTCAAATATGAAAAAACAGCACAAAGCATTTCTACAGAAAGCCCTCAGAAACACGTTTTCATAAGTTAGTTAGAAATAAATATCTAAAGATTTTTTAAAAATACTTAACAAAGCAACTGTCACTGTGAAGAAATACTACAAAGTAAAAAAATAATAATAATAATTCAGGAATGAGATGACCAGACAGCAGTTGAAATTAAAATGAGAACTAGTGAAACTCAAAAGAAATAGAAGGGCCTGTATACCACACCTGTGCATGGTGGTATACACCTGTAATCCAGTAGCTTGGGAGGTTGAGGCAGAAGGATCACAAGTTCAAAGCCAGCCTCAGCAACTTAAAAAGGCCATAAGCAACTCAGTGAGACCCTGTCTCAAAATCACATACAAAAAGGGCTGGGGATGTGGCTCAGTGGTTAAGAGCCACTGGGTTCAACCCCTGGTAAGAGAAAGAGAGAGAGAAAGAAAGCGGGAGGAGGAGAGAAGGAGAGAAGGAAGGAAGGAAAGAGAGAGAGAGAGAGAGAAGGAAAAAACAAAACCAACATGAAAATGAAGACAAGGGCTGGGGTTGTGGCTCAGTGGTAGAGTGCTTGCCTTGCACACGTGAGGCACTGGGTTCAATCCTCAGGACCACATACCAAATACATAAATAAATAAAATAAAGACTTTAAAAAATTTTAAAAAAAGAAAGTGAAGACAAAATTGAAAAGAGTATAAGGGGGAAAGCCTATTGCAGAAAGCACAATGATGTCAAGGATAAAAATGAATCAAATTGAACTCTGTTATCCTGTAAGCCTAAATAGAACAAATAAATAAATTAAATACGAAAAAAATAAAAAAATAAAAACAAACCAGGAAAAAAATGAGAGAAGTAGACAATGAAACAAATCAAGAAAACAATTACAAAATTCAGAGGTACAGTCTGTGAAGAGGAAACAATAAAACAGTCTATAAGGAGATAGTTTTGAAATAAAATTCTAGCAAATATTCCTTTAAAAAAGTCACTCAACTCTGTTTTGAAAGGGCACACCATGTCTGCAGAAAAGTGATTCAACATGGTAGGCACCCAGACACATCCCAGAAAAGTTGTTACACTTTAAAGGCAAAGATAGAATTGTTTTTGGTTCTTTATGTTTTGTTTTGTTTTGGTTTTGGTTTTTTGGTACTGTGAATTGAACCCAAGGGTGCTTAACCACTGAACCACATCCCCAGTAATTTTTATTTTTTATTTTGAGACAGGTTCTCGCTAAGTTGCAGAGGCTAACCTCAAACCTGCAATCCTGAGTAGCTGGAATTACAGGCATGCACCACCAGGTCTGGCGGGCAAAAATAGAATTCTCTGGGCAGCTAGACTAAAAGATCGGATCACTTATTCTTCTTCACACAATGGCTTATGCCAGAATACACTGAATAACAATAAAAGATACACAAAACAGAAAATGTAAGCCAAGAATTTTATATCCAGCTATATTATACTTCGAGTGCAAGAGTTACTAACAGTTACCAATGCATGAGAACTGTAGGAGTATTGTTCTCACTAGCTCTTCTTATGGAAACTACAAGAGACACTTTTACAAAAGGACTAGGAATAAGCATTGTACACATATTTCCAGCAGAAATAGAATGAAAATAATAGTGATGATAAGGGTAATGAAAGTAAATATTCTGTGTTTTGATAATTTGGGAATTACACAACCAATAAAATGAAAAAATAGGGAGAGAAGTAAGAAAATTGAATAATCCTCAAGTAGTAAAAGTCTAAGTATATTCAACAGGAAAAGATAAACATTAAGAAAGAAAATGGTTCAAATTGAGAAGTGGAGTAAATGTATGAGGAATAGAATACAAAATAATTTTAGCATTGCTCATAGAAAGGAACTAAAAACTATTTTTTGAATTGATCAGCATTTAACTGCAAAGATAAGATTTTAACAAGCCAGGCACAGTGGCGCATACCTGTCATCTCAGTGGTGGAGGCAGGAGGATCGTGAGTTCAAAGCCAGCCTCAGCAAAAGCGAGGGGCTGCTCAGTGAGACCCTCTTTTATTTGGAGAAATAAAACAAAAAATAGGGCTGCAGATGTGGCTCAGTGGTCAAGTGCCCCTGAGTTCAATCCCCAGTACCTACCCACCCCCCCAAAAAAGATTTTAACAAACCTTCTTGAAGGTTTATTTAGAGACTCTGTCTCTAAATAAAACACAAAATACGACTGAAGATGTGGCTCAGTGGTCGAGTACCCCTGAGTTCAATCCCCAAAAAAAACAAACAAACAAAAAGAAAACCAAGGGGTCCAAACATGAAACTTTAAATGTCTATTTGTGTGTAATTAAAGAAATATATACACATATGTAATTAAGACACACACACATGCAAAATCATATGACAGAACCAGGGACAGATATAAAATGACAATAAATGTAAACCAACTTATCTTTCCAATTATTAGAAAATGTTTATATTGGCCCTGAAAAAATGCTATTTAGCTATGTATAAGAGATACACTTAAAATTAATTAGAAAAGGCAAAAATAAAAGGATTGATGTTTATGGATCAAAGTTTGAGACATTAATATGAGGTCACATTTAGCTTTAGAAATACAGATTTTACATGTAAAACATTTATAGATACATTTGAATATGTATATGTACATAGATAGGAAGATATGTATATATCATTTCTATGTCAACTGAGAGGAGGTAAAAGTAATGACAGTCCAGTAACAACAAACTTAATGCCTAGACCTTAGTTTTTCATACTACTTTCCAAAAAAAGAACCAAAGCTCCTTAGGCAAGTGACTGATTCTAGGACTGGGGCAGAAATTATATGAGATGAGCTTGGAGTATCTTGTAATGGCAGAAAGCAAGGAAATGCTCTTTCACACATGCACACACACAAAACCAAAAAGATTAGGGTATGTCAAAGGGATACCTACTGAAAGTGATCCCAGTGACCAAAGCAGAAACCATTTGAGTAATAAATTAGTTTGGATCAGAATTCAAGGTAAAAAATAAATATCTGTGGGAGGAGATAATGCTTGATTGTATTTTAAACTGGAAAGAAAAATTCTTAGACAAGCTCAAAAAAATGAGTTCAAAATTTCAGATTGAGTTAGTGGTTCAAGCAGAGACCTGGAAGCCAGCAGATGCAAGGTATTTTAAAAGAACGATGATTAAATTATTGGA